>OZ020554.1:16032623-16264838 GCA_963971465.1 Lepidochitona cinerea
AAGTATATTGACATTTAGGCAGAATGGCAAAACAAGGGCGTGGTAACAGAAGCAGGCAATTTTCAGTTAGCAATAGGCATGGAAATTCAAAATCTAAAAGTCCCCAATATTCAGAATTCTCGGCTCTGGTGAAAGCCCTTTTCAAAATTTTACAATGTCTTCACCACATTGGCATCCTTGAGGGACATTTACGTGACCAAACCCTCCCAAATTCCTTAAATAATAAAATTAAAGAGCTAAATTCTTTTCTTAAACCGGCTCAACGCAATCGGGAAGTTGATATTGCGTTTGACCATGTACACAAAAATTGGGCCCATAAGATCATACAAGAGATGATTTCACATTATGCGGCATGTTTAAATAGATTAAAAGCACAGGTGACTTCTGCCAGGTCATCCAATGGTCTAAACTTTGACAGTGCTTTCAAAAATGCTTTAAAATGGGGCAAACAGAATTATAAAGGTAAATTACAACTTTCGACCATTCAACATTTTTATTCTTTTCTTTGCATCACTAAATCTGTCATTTCTGCTGCTACTACTCAGTTTAGTCCACCATCGTCTCCCCAACCCCTTCCGCCTGTCAGTCCGTCGACATCCGTTATCTCACCTCCTACTCTGCAGTCACAGACTCCTAGGTCTGTAACTTTACCTTCTGTTTCCCCTTCGCCTTTCCCTACTGGTGCTCCCTCCCTTAGACCTAGTACCTCTGCCCCCTCTTTTTCATCCCCTCAGCCCCCCTCCCCTAGACCTAGTAGCACCTCTGTCCCCTTTCGGCCTCCACCCTCCCCAGTTTCTACTAGGGTCACTTCTCCTAGACCCAGTACATCTAGTCCCTCTCCTCCTCCCCCATCCCCAGTTTTGTCAGTCCATTCTCCTATGAGATATTCAGATGCAGTGAGATCCCCTCCGAGGGGTCAGCGCAACCCTCGGAATAATTTAGCTAATTCTAAATTTTGGAAATTTCGGCACACCTCCTCTAATTGGCACCTTCCTAATGTAACTAAGAAAGTTCTTTTACTTGGGGATTCTAATCTATCTAGAATTAACCTTGACCCCCACCCTGATATGCAGGTAGAATGTTTTCCTGGTGCCAATTTCAATTCATTTCGGACGCTAATTCAAAAGTATCAAGGTCCCAATCCTGAGAAAGTTATCTTGAATATTGGTATCAATAACAAGACAACTACTGAGCCAAACGCTTCGTTAAATCAAATGCGCAACATGATGACAGCGGTTAGGAAGACTTTTTCCAATTCGCTCATCTACTTTGTAGAGATTCAGTCATCCACAAAATTACCGGCCAGTGAAGTTTCGAACCTGAACCTATATAACTCTTCTGCTTCCAAGATGAAGAGAGTTATGGTCATACCAAAAATTCCCAATTCAAAATTTAGAGTATCCACGGACAAAATTCACTGGACCGAAGATACAGCAAATTGCTTGTATACTCACTGGCTTCAGACACTAGATTTAAACTAAATTTGGGACAGGGCATGTGCCACCCTACTTTCGGCTTAGGAAGTAATATTGTTAATCTTAGTAACGAGGAACTCACTGTTGATGATATATCTCTACTCAATAGAGGACTCTCATTTGTGCCTTGCCCAAAACCATTATCTGATAGGGACTTTTCTATTAGTAAATTAGTGCATGTTATGGAGTTCTCCAGAAATCTTAGTCTGGCTGATATCTACCGAGATTCTAGTGGGGTACGCAAGCCGTTTACATCTAAAAGCGGCTATACACCCCCTTCTCACATGTATGACCCAGAGATAAACATTAGTCGTGACTCTGTATCTAGGAAGTTTGATGTTTTAACTAATCAGAAAAACAAACATAACCTTACTCATTCAGAATGTCTTGCCTTAAGTAAGCTAAGGAGAAATCCAAACATAGTTATTAAACCTGCTGATAAAGGTTCGGCAACAGTTATTATGTCAAAACAGGATTATATTGAAGAGATAGAACGGCAGCTAAGCAACCCTCTTCATTACAAAAAACTTGATAAGGAAATTTGGCCTGAAAATGTTAGGAAGTTTAATAAAGTTCTTGTTTCTCTTCAAGATAAAGGCTTACTTAATGAAAAACAGTATCGCTATTTGGAATCTGATCATAACTCTAAAAACAGGGTCTTCTATATTCTTCCGAAAATTCACAAACCCATTGAAAAATGGCCGAAGCCTACAATGCCCCCCTGGGCGTCCTATTATCTCAGATTGTGGCAGTGAAAGTTACAGAATATCAGAGCTAATTGATTACTTTCTAAAACCTATAGCGAATCGGCATCCTAGCTTTATAAAAAATACGGATGATTTATTGGCCAAATTATCTGAGAAATCCATCCCACAAGATGTGATTTTAGTTACTCTGGATGTGGAGTCTATGTATACAAACATTGACATAGATTTGGGTCTTAAATCCATAAAATCAGCATTCCAAAGATATCCTGACCACCGTCGTTCGGATAAAGACATTTTAGAATTGCTGGAACTCAGCTTAAAAGGAAACGATTTTGAATTCAATGGGGAGATCTTTCAGCAAATTAAAGGGTGTGCTATGGGGAAACGTTTTAGTCCTAACTTTGCCTCTATTTTTATGGCTGAGTGGGAGAGTGACATTCTTCACAAATGTCACAAACAACCTTTTATTTACCTTCGGTATCTGGATGACATTTTTATCATTTGGCAACATACGTTGGAAGACCTTCATATTTTCATTGATACTCTTAATTCTCACGACTCAAGCATTAAATTACAGCCTACTATTGATCACACTTCTGTGGATTTTTTGGATGTAACTATTTACAAGGGTCATACATATCATACTACTGGGTATCTAGATTACAAAGTATTCTTCAAACCTACTGACACGCATCAGCTGCTACATGCTGGGTCATACCATCCTCCTCACACTTTCAAGGGAGTCATTAAATCTCAGATATTTAGATTCTATAGAAACTGTAGTTCTTTAGATTTTTTTAACCAGGCTTGTTCTGTTCTTTTTAAAGCTCTCCTCCCTAGGAAGTATTCTATTAGATTACTCCGAAGGATTAAATCTAACACAGTAAGACAAATCATGTTTCCCCCTTCATCCCCCGATACGCTTACCTCCCCTTCACGAGTGTACCATTACCGTCCAACATTTCTCTCAGGTACATCAGTGAAATGCCTTAAGACGCGATGCAAACTCGATATATACGCACCCGATCGCGGTACCTTTTTCGGAGAACAAACTCGCGACAAATATCAAATGGCAGAGAACCTTAATTGTGACTCCTCTAATATCGTGTATGTAATCACGTGCAAAAAATGTCGCAAACAGTACGTCGGAGAAACTCAGAATTCTCTACGACAAAGAGCAGCCAACCATTTATCTAGTATAAGACTTAAACATGATGTACCCGTGGCACAACATTTCAATACTCAAGGTCATTCGGTCAAGGACCATTTTGAAATTATGCCTATTGAGAAAATCCCTTTTCTCACTTCCGCTGCAGATACCAAGCACAAACGTTTGGAAAGGGAAAGTTTTTGGATTCAAACATTACAAACTATTTATCCTTTGGGTTTGAACTTGGACCCCGGAAGATGTCGTGAAAAAACTATAATACCATTTGTGTTTCAGTATAACAAAGCTAGCATTGCTATGGCCAAGATTATAGTAGAAGAATACAAACTACTTCAAAGTAAACTTGCTCGACCTCTGACCCAAAGGCCAGTCATTGCTTATAAAAAGAACAAGAGTTTGAAAGACATACTGGTCAGGGCTAAACTCCCCTGTCTGCCTTCTACCTAGGTTTTCTGGGAAAGGTCTATGGGGGGGGGGGGGGGGGGGGATGGGGGAATTTTCACTGTCTTTTCCCATGACCCCATAATATATAGTCTGACGATATTCTTACTATAGCTTAAGATGCATAAGCATTGTCAATGCAATACAAAGTGTTCCAGAAAATTCTACTGACTAAGGCCAAGCTCCTGTCAGTCGTCAACCTAATGAAATATCATTGGTTTACTTTATTACAACAATTTATGATTGGGTATAAAGGTCTAAATGATATACCTCTTTTTAACACAATTAGAAACTTGTCTCCGTGGTTATTTTAGACAAGAAGATTTTCCCTGTGCCCGTGTGTTTTAGTGCTCATAAATATATAACGCTTATGAGTGTTATAGTTTACTGTGTATCATTCGGTCGTTGTTGTGTGTCTATATATATACTATATATATACTCATCTTCGAATCCCCGGTCCCCATTATCCCCACTTAAGTTTTTCGGCTACCCTGTGTATATATTGTATGGAATATTTTACTTATTGATGTTTTTAAATAATATATATCTATATATACATCTGACTTCGCGTCCCCAGTCCCCGTTATCCCCACAAAAAATAGTGTGTATATTTCTATAGTGAGTCCACTTGAAAGCAAATAACGCTACATGTACATGCATATATTATTTCACTGTATATATTAAATCCGCGTCCCCAGTCCCCGGTATCCCCACAGACGCTGTGTTCGTGTTAATAGTGTGTCTACTCGAAATTAAAGCTACATATATATATGCACGTTTTAGTTTATATTATAAATTCGCGTCCCCAGTCCCCGGTATCCCCACATACACTTTCTCCTACTTGTTCTGCCTTGTTCTGAGAGTAGGTTGACAATAGTGGTCCCATTCCTCCAATCAGCATTGCCGGTATGTTTTTCTGGCCCCCTAGCGGAAGGATGTACCGACTGTACAGGATTAGATTAGGGCGCCCCCTACAGGAAGGAGGTTCCTAATCGAATCGTGTCAGTTCAAATTCAACATGGCGCGAACGAAGTGACCACTCTTGTCAATCTACTCTCTTCGGTTGTATGTCAGAATGTTTGCGGCTGTATGCGTACAGTTGGAAGCTATTTAGTCATATCAGAAGTCACATTCATAGACTTCTGGTCATATCCAATAAGAAACTATCCCCAATATATTTGCAAGTTCACTGTGAAGTTAGATAACTGTTAACTCATATCATTATGAATAATTTGTAATTATCTATTACACTGGTAAAAAAGCTTTGAATTTCTTGTCCGTTGACATTTTTTAATTAATTACAACAGTTCAGCAACCAATCAATCGACAAACAAGCAGGATAATATCGACAGCAATCTAAAATTAGAAGTTACCCTAGTCCTAAAGGCCAGATCAAATTTGTCAACAGCTGTGATTTTTAACAAAGAGAAAACCTTCAAAACTTCTGAGAAAACTTTTCAACATTCAACAGTAGCACGAGCTGTGTGCGGCCGAGCGTTGTCGTGCTGAAAAATTTCCGTACGGAGGTCCATTACGGGCCGCATATGTGGTGTCAAAACCTCATCTGTGTATCGAACGGCGTTAAGGTTGCCGGGAATGTGCACCAGTTGAGTTTTTCGGGCACAGAATATGGCACCCCACACCAACACACTTCCTCCGCCGAAATTGTCGACCTCAAGGACGCAGTTCCTTGCGAATCTCTCATTCCGGTGTCTGTAAACTCGTGTACGACCATCTCTTCTCTGCAGCTGGAATCTTGATTCATCGCTGAACCAGACTCGCCTCCAGTTTCGCAGATTCAAGTCCCTTAACCTGTTGCACCATCGGATCCTTGCAAGTCGATTCTGGCGTCTCAGTACTACGCCAAAGTAAGGACGTCAGGCGCGTAAGCCGTTTTGACGGAGACGGTTTCTGACTGTCTGTGCCGATATTCGACGGAGACCTGGGATATTTGTTTCTGTTGCTGTTTTGGTCCGGTTTCGCAGGTGAAGTAACCGGATGCAGCGATCTTGGGCTGCTGGTGTGATCCTAGATCGGCCAGAACGTTGACAATCAGCTGTTGAACCGGATTGCTGGTGCCGTTGCAACAGTCTGGAAATCCTGCTCCGGTGAACATTATAAAGTCTAGCGACTGCATTCTGTGATTTGCCGGCCAGGAGACGACCAATGACGACGTTCCGGGTAGGTGCGTCTAGTCTTGGCATATTGTAGCAATTTCGTGAAACAATTTAACGACTGAATTCAATTGAACGGTTGTCTTTTATACCCATTAAACCCGCATAAAGATAAGACGTGATTCGCACGTGCAACTGCCCTACGTTTTCCCTACGCCTTCCTCGTTTAGCGTTACACAAAGGCTGACCGAAAGTCACGTGTGATCAACAGCCACTGTCAGGTACGGAGCCGTAAAAGTGACATTGGTATCTCCTAATTAGGACTTACTAATTCGATGCATTGTTTTTTCGCATGTCGAAAAAACAAATGTCAATGTCACTTTTACGGCTCCGTAGTCAGGGGCTAAAATTCAATTATCGGACATTTACATTATCACATGATCCTGTTGTCATGTGTCAATCACGCACATTTTTGGAAAAATTCATGTTTGAAAAAAAAAAATTAGATGTTGCGTTTCTTTTTGGGATAGTAAACGTAGCGCCATTAAAACGCACGACCCAAAGAATGTAAAATATTTTGAGAAATGTAAAGTGTAAAATATTGTAAGTACTCTTAAATTGAAGAACAAGGCATTGGTCACAATGAGACAAAGAATTTACAATATGTGAAACCCTGGTGAGTTTTATTTCTTGCAAACAAATCGTTGATACAGAAATTGAAGGTATCATCATTCAATAATGGGTATGTCCACCTCGGGCATCAACGCAAGCAGTACATCTGCGACGCAACGACCTGATGAGTGTGGCTATTCTGTGCTGTGGGATCCGGTCCCACTCTTCCTGCACTACCTGGATCAATTCACGTCGGTTGCGTGGCCTGGGTTGACGTTGTGCAACGGCATTCTTAAGCTGATCCCACAAGTGCTCCATGGGCTATAGATCGGGGGAGTAAGCTGGCCATTCCATGATGTTCACATTATTCTGTTGCAAGAAGTCTTGTGTCAACGTTGCAGAGTGTGGGCTCTGATGATTTCGAGCCCATCGTAAACGGTTTTGGCGTGCGGCGGGTGTCAATATGGGCCCTCGGGGGGATGCGTGTATGCATCTGTATCTGTTGGATACGGCGTCGGATGGTGCTGAGGCTTACCCTGGGCCTTCCAATTCCCACTGTCTCACGAGCAGTCTGTGTCGCGGTGCGAAATCGGTCACGTGTGTGCAACAAACCGATGTACCGATCCTGGCGGGCTGTAGTGACCCTTGGCTGACCAGAGCGTGGTCGGTCGGCAACATTGCCAGTTTCATGTTCCCTGATTCTGAGGCGACTAATTGTGGAGGGATGACACTGCATGTCACGTCCTACGGCGGCACAACTGAGACCCGCCTGTAACATGCCAATGACACGTTCCCTTTGTTGTGTCGTAAGCCGGGGCATGGTAACGTTTTCTGATTTTTTTGGAGAGGCTATGTAATAGTCGTCTTTAAATGAACAGTCTGGTACGGGAGCTACCTATTTTGTTTATGGATAGCAGTATTAGGTCGACTGGGTCTGTCCCCTGCGGTGCGCCTGTGTGCACACAATTGCCAACTGACCAGCCATTAGCATATCAATAGTACTGCAGATATTTAAACGGTACAGCTACACCGTTCCTGGCCAGTTGTCCATTGCATGCTGCTGTGCGGACGCACCGCATTTTAACAAAATTTTTAATATGGCGAATTCCGAGGATTTCAAGGTTTTATGTGATAAATATGAGCTCCAGACCGATACAATAACGGAACTGGAGAAATTAGGCCTTGACTCTGTGCGAGCATTGAAGTTACTGACAAAACCATTGATTGAGAAGAATTTCAAAGAATTAAGACTGGGCCAGCGATTGCTACTAAATGCAGCGGTTGAGGACTTACAACAGACAACGCCCCCGATTCCCGGTACATCGAGCCCAAGCTCACCTAGACCAACCCAACCAGCAAATCTACAAGACCGAGATCTCCGCGATGCATCGGCACCAGCTTTTCAGGACTTCGAGCAAATCTGGCGGGATCCGCCCCAACCACAAATGGACACTGACGGGCAGCGTGGTAAGCATCTGTTTTTTGATCCTTTTCAACCACCGATGAACTCTAATACGAAACCTGTCCCGTCACCAAAGGACCTCCGTGATTATATATCTTTTGCATTTAGAAGCAAAAGAAATGATGATGCAAACACGATCAAAATCGGAGAATCTGAACTGGTTTTAAGGGATAGCAGAATTTCCTATTCTCATGTGACTCAGGCGCAGTATATGGAAGCTAGCCTCAAAATTCTCCGGGAGCTTGTATATCACGAAGGCGCAAGCCTTGATCTTGTTATGGATTATATAACTTACATGATCAAAATCACACTTATGTCCCAAACTTTCCAGTGGGCGTCTGTGCTTCATTATGATACGGAATATAGAAAACTTCAGTCGGATCTAGGCTTTAGATGGTGCTCTGACAATGCTTTCCTATCACAAACCTTTTTGCGACCCCTTACAGATCAGTCGTCTCTAAATAACAAACATTCTAGACTAAATGTTATTAAGCCCCAAGGGAAATTTGACCCAAGCAGCGGAAAGCCAATTTGTTTAAAATGGAATAGCAGAACCGGGTGTACGCTAAAGAACTGTAGATATTCTCATGTTTGCCTGTCTTGTTTTTCTGGTTCCCACAATGACATTAACCACCGCTCACGCCAACAACAGCAGAAGAATGACGAAGTAAAAAACTAAACAAGTGCCGCCATGAACCATCTCCACTTCTCAAACATATTGACCAATGGGAAGCCGAACTGACCGGGGACATCGACAGAGAATTTATTTTGAATGGACTTAAACAGGGATTTATGTTAATTGACGATCACGTCGAAATTGGCAACATTCCACAAGGGGAAGTTGATAATTACGCCTCAGTGACTGAACAACACGTAGCCAACAAGATTGAACAGCAAATACTTGACGATCTACGAACCGGTAGTTACGTAATTACCACGGAGAAGCCCCGTATAGTCAGTGCGCTGAAAGCAGTCCCTAAAGACAATGGCAGTTATAGACTTATACATGACCTGAGCAGGCCAGAGCCGTCTCTCAACTCCTATGCCTCGGACACTCCTTTTAGCTACGAAACTGTTCAAATGCATTAGGCTTAATTAAACCTGGCTGGTTTATGGCCAAAATAGACTTACAATCGGCTTACCGTGTCGTTGGTATACATCCTAGTAATTATAGCTTAACTGGTCTAAAATGGTGTTTTGGAAATAATAAACCGTCGTAGCCCTTTTATTTTCACTCGCATTACCCAGGCGGTTAAACGAATGATGCAACGTAAAGGTTTTGAGACAATGGTGGTTTACTTAGATGATTTTTTTAATATAATACCTTACTGGCACTCCTACGTAACTTAGGTTTCCAGATAAACTGGTCAAAAATTGTAGACCCATGTCAGCGTATCGTTTTCCTTGGCGTAGTAATAGATACACTAAAAGGGGCTATTAGCCTGCAGGAAGAAAAAATTGTTAAATTATCACAAACTATAACCAATGTTTTAAACCGCAAACGGGCATCCAAAAGGCAACTTCAAAGCTTGGCTGGTCGCTTAAATTGGTGC
The DNA here is from genome assembly GCA_963971465.1 of Lepidochitona cinerea. NCBI lineage: Eukaryota > Metazoa > Mollusca > Polyplacophora > Chitonida > Tonicellidae > Lepidochitona > Lepidochitona cinerea. The sequence goes on from OZ020554.1 coordinate 16,042,156, forward strand.
TCCCTAGTTATTCCATGGGGTAGATTACACACTCGCTCCATTTTTGATTTAATTAGCTCGTTACATCATGCCAACCACAAATGCAGAATTTCTAGTATATACCAAGATTTGCGCTGGTGGCTAGTTTTTATACAGGTTTCTAATGGTTCTAAACTAATTTGGGACGAGCGTCCTGTAGATTTTGTTTTTGCAGACAGTTGCCCAGCCAGCGGTGGAGCTTTCTACCAGGGCGATTGGTTGTATAGTGCTTGGCTTTTCGACAGGCCGGACCTAGCGTCCAGTCACATTAATATTAAAGAGCTAGCCGCAATATGTTCTGCAGCATGGCGCTGGGGACATCTTTGGCAAGGCAAACAAATTTGCATATTTTCAGATAATTCCACAGCTGTTCAAATTGTAAACAAAGGTACCACGGCTAATAAGTACGCTTTAAGCCTTTTACGGGAGCTTTGCATTCTATCGCTATTTTATGATTTCTCACTAAAAGCTATTCATATTCCAGGTATACAGAATGTGACGGCAGACACTGTCGCCAGATTACACCAACCAGGTTATATCAAACGCCTCCAATGTCTTCTCAATATTGAAATTGTTCACCCTGTTGGGATGCTAAACCATATGTCATATAATTCCTTGTTGTTTTTGTTAATTCAGACCGAACCGATCTGTGTAAACAACTGGATGACGAGGTGGCCGCCCTAAGGAAGCAGAATTATTCCAAAGCAACTCGAGATGCATACACCGCGCAAGCGCGTGTTTACTATGGGGTTTGCAAGCGAATTAATGTATCCCCTGTCCCTATATCACAAGTTAATTTGACCCGATACGTGGGGTTCCTAGCTCGTACCCGGGCATACTCTACTGTACTCCAATATCTAAATATTGTTAGGATTTTACATTTAGAACACGGTCTACCTAACCCCCTTGATAACAATTTTAGGCTTAAAACAGTGCTTCAAGGTGTGAAACGTGCCCGGGGTGACAAAATGCGACAAAAAGACCCAATTACACCAACAATGTTACACGCAATTTACAAGCGGATGAATTTCCTTTCTGTTCAAGACCTTCAGTTTTGGGCAGCTACACTCTGCTGTTTTTTCGGCCTTTTAAGAGCCAATCATGTGACCATTAAATCTACTACAGACAGCGTAGTAAAACGCAAGGACATTAAGTTTACTTCAACCGGCATAGTGCTTTATATCAGAATGTGTAAAAATGTCCAATTTAAGGAAAAGATCAAGGAGATACCTTTTCCCCTCTATCCCCACAATCCACTTTGTCCCACTACTGCTCTCAAAAACTTCATTTCACGTACTCGTGAAATCCCGCTTGATGCACCCTTGTTTACAATCAAAGTAGCGACTAGGAACTGCCCCCTTCTGACTTCAGATTTTCGTAAGCGGCTAATACGTATGTTGCAGCCCTCAGTTTCGACTGACATCAACACTCATTCGCTACGACGGGGTGGGGCTACATGGTTGATGTCAAAAAATGTTCCTCTGCATATTATTAAAGTACTGGGCAACTGGCGTAGTGATTCTGTATTCCAGTACCTTAAACCTCCAGTATCTGATAAATTACAATATATGAATAAACTACAACCGAATTCTACTTCTAACACGTAATATGGATTGGGTACACACGACGTGTAATTTTTATCAAAATATTTTAGACCTACCTACATGTATCTACACTAATTTTAAATATTCGACTTATGGCAGCATTACAGCTTGTGTCATGGCGGCACGCATGCTTTTTATATATTTTATTGTTCTCACGTTTTAGTTATGTATTGTATGTGACTTGTTTGTGTATAAGTATATTGTCTATGTAATAAATGTTTTCTGCCCGTACTATGGTGTTTGATTTAATCGTCTTTATGCTGAGCTTCGTGTAAAGTATTGAACCCACGACAAATGAGCCCTGAAAGCTGTTCTCAGTGACGGTGAAGCACTCAATGGACGTTATTAGGAAATATTGCGTATTGTTCACGACAGGCGCGTCGGGTACACCACAGGTTATCCAGTTATTGCAACTCAACTCGAACTAACAATAAACAACAAAACGTAAATGGCCAATAGCCTTACAGGGGTAGAAACATAAAATTCAACCGGGCGTTTTTAATGGCGCTAAGTATATATGTCTAAACAAAAAACGCTGTATATAGTTTTGTTCTCTATTCTTGAGTGCCATATTCCTGTCAGATAAGGCCATCATTTCAGTGTTTATAATCGAATATAGGTTTATTTGGTATAAAACTCGTTTGTGGGACGAGATGATCACCGAAGTTTGTGTGAAACTTTACATCCAGAAATTGCATTTTTCAAAATTCAGCTTGTTCGTTGCTAGAACCATGAAACACGTTGCTTAACATTGCAACACGGACTATGATGTACAAAATGTTAAAAAAGAAACATATCACCATAGTTACCATGGTTAGTGGTTACCGTCAAACTAAAGAGGGCATGGAACTGGCAGACCTTGCATTAGATTGCATATATAATGGTACGTTTTGATCTGTGTTAATTCCTTTCTCCTCTCCCTACCTTTTTTTCCTCTCTTCAAAGCCAAAGTTAGTTCAAAATAATACTTTATCGTATACGTTGAAGACTAGAAGCACTAAAATACTTCTGAATTATACGTCTTGAGAAAAATAGCCAATAATTTGAACGTTCAGTTTTAACATCAAAATATCAACATTTTAGCAGCTCATGCCACTTAAAGCGAATTATACGATTTCCCTGGCTCGATATTCGTGTTATAAACTGGTGGCTTCTTTAAAAATTAGGGCCTTTCAGTTCATCTAATGAGTATGAGACTTCCCGATAAAAGGCGATATCTTTAAGATTTTACAATAACCTGAAATTGAATGTTTGGATCACAATAGAATGTTTGGATCACAAGAGAATCACAATAGAAACAATATCAATTCACCCATTCTAACACCGGAATGAGCTTATTATTCACTTTCATTGATAAAAAAACCCGGAGAACATTAGGGTTTGTAGGCCTACACTACAAAGTATTATACGCTGCTCAAATTTCGTTATAAATAAACATGATGAATCACTCTGAAACTTCGGGGATTTACGTGCGTGAAATACCCTCTGATAGACTGCAGGTCATCTAAATATGGCGACCAAATAGGTAGCCTTGAAGCGTACAAATCCCAAATCCCCTTGAGGGCCCCACAAAAGTGTCCCCGTGATAATGTAAGGGACTGAAACACTCGGTTTGTTAACTTTCAGCCTCGATCAGTTATATAATTGAAGTATTTGAAGATTCCTGATATGTAACGAAACTGCGTCTGTCTACAACATGTGGTTTACCGGGCTAAATAAAATATATAAACAAATATCTTTCTAAATGATATTAGCATTTAATAAATTTATAATTATTTTTATTTTCTGTTTTCGTCTGTAGTAAAACATTTTGATATTTGCTTTCGACGCCATTTTTATTCAGCCCCAAAATACGGTGATTTACCGTATAAAGAACGCAGACTGCCCGAGCACTCTGATAACTTCGGGGATTTACGTGCGTGCGTGTCAAAGCCGACCGGTAGCGAGCGAAGATAGCCGAAGGATGTTCCGAGTGACTGCCCGAGGCCACTCGGAACATCCTTCGGCTATCTTCGTTCGCTACCGGTCGGCTTTGACACGCCTCGGACAGTCTGCGCTTTTTATACGGTGAATCGCCGTATTTTTGGGCTGAATAAAAATGGCGTCGAAAGTAAATTTCAAAATGTTTTACTACAGACGAAAATAGAAAATAAAAATAATTATAAATTTATTAAATGCTAATATCGCTTAGAAAGATATTTGTGTATATATTTTATTTTGTCCGGTAAACCACATGTTGTAGACAGACGCAGTTTCGGTACATATCAGGAATCCTCCAATGCTTCAATTATATAACTGATCGAGGCTGGAAGTTAACAAACCGAGTGTTTCGGTCCCTAAAGCCTAGCGCACACGAGAGGCGCCGGCTGAGCTGCCGGCTACGCGTGGTTGAGAGCTAAGCTGTTTCCCCCGTGTGCGCGTAAATTTTGGTGAGATTTTCGCCTCTCGAGGCGGTGAGGAAAGTATATAGCATGTTTGATATTTTCTGCCTCTCGTGGCAAGAATCTCACCGTGTGCGCACAACGTAAGCTGCCAGCTGAGCTGAGAGGAGGGATAGTCCAATCGCGTGTGCCTATTAAATCATGTGACCACTTAGAATATTACGTAACACGGGTAGTGACAATTGTGTAGGTCAGTGAACTTGGTTGACAAGGAACTGGCCTCAGCCGAGAGCTCATCGTCTGCGCTGAATTCTGTAGCTGCTCCCTTGGCCACGCGTGCCTTGTAGCTCAGCCGGCGCCTCTCGTCTGCGCTAGGCTTTACATTATCACGGAACACTTGTGTGGGGCCCTCAAGGGGATTTGGAAATTGTACGCTTCACGGCTACCTGTTTGGTCGCCATATTCAAAATGACCTGCAGTCTATCAGAGGGTATTTCACGCACACAAATCCCCGAAGTTATCAGAGTGTGCCCGAGGCGTGTCAAAGCCGACCGGTAGGAAGCGAAGATAGCCGAAGGGAGTTCCGAGTGCATCATGAATATGACACCGTGGACGATAGAAAATTATTCGATAAAAGATATTTACTAAACATAGTAGGCCTGCTAGTAGCCCAAATGATTCTGTGTACCTAATAGTTACGCGTTTATTACTCAAATACTCACGATAAATCCACAGGCCCCATCAATTTCCCACAGAGCAATAAGAGACCAAGCCTATACTTATAAGTTATAGGCTTTGGCGACGTGAGGTAAAATACAGTAGGCCTATATGCTATGAATCGTCTGTCAACATTCAAGATTTTGGGCGGTAGCAGCAACCAGTGCTTTAAAATGTTTATGAAAAAATAGATCCGCACACAACATCTAAATAAAGGCAATTAAGCTATAAATTTAGTATAAAGCGCAATGCGGGATACTAGGAACTGGTGACGCTGGTATAATATACAGTGGGGATAACTGGGACGTAGATTTTTAGAATATTCTACATAGGGCCTTTGCAATGGGGATACTGGGGACTGGGGGCACAGGCTTTAAGAATCAATAGAATAGGCCTACAAACATATTAGCAATTCAACAACATTACAATGTAAAGTAAGCATCAGTGGGTATAATGGGGACTGGGGGCACAGGTTTTAAGAATCAATAGAATAGGCCTGCCAACATATTAGCAATTCAACAACATTACAATGTAAAGTAAGCATCAGTGGGTATAATGGGGACTGGGGGCACAGGTTTTAAGAATCAATAGAATAGGCCTGCCAACATATTAGCAATTCAACAACATTTCAATGTAAAGTAAGCATCAGTGGGGCTACTGGGGACTGGGGACACAGGTTTTAAGAATCAATAGTGTAGGCCTACCAACGTATGAACATATGAGCAGTTGAACAGTACAATGCAAATTAAGCATCAGTGGGGATAGTGGGGAATGGGGACGCCGTTTTACAATATAGGCCCTATAGACCAATATATATATATATACACACGTAATACGCAACAGTACAATGCAAATTAAGCATCAGTGGGGATACTGGGGACTGGGGACGCTGTTTTACAATATATAGACCAATATATATATATATATATATAGGCTACACGTAATACGTACGTATTCGTAAAGTGGCGTAGATGTATTTTGGGGGTAACTTTCATAGCAACGTATCTCTACCGTATGGGTTGCCATGACAGTTACGTAAAAACTTACGCTTCGCCGCTTTGTGAAACAGGACCCTGACCATATGCGTCAGGATGGACTGTGGCTATACTGGAAATAAAACTCATAAGATGGTTTTCAGATAAGAGTTGTATTTATACTATTTTTTGAACGCATCTCGTCAAAATTATTAGACATACCAATGTATGCTCCATCCATTAATAATATCCTCTCATTTAGGTAGTTTTTAATTGTTTCCGAATAACAAAAGGTGATACCAAGTCCTGTTTAACACCAACGAATGGATAACGCTCTTGTAGCACAAGGGATATACAGGAACCGTTTGATTAAGGATGAGGTTAAGTAACAGCTGTGGAAAATGTTCTCATTTTCGGTCTGTAAGTCGAATAAGTAGAGGGCGGTCCGGTCGCAGAACTAACTTCATGTTAATTAGGCAAGGTTCAGTCAGATCGGTTCCCACCTTAAACCGCTGAAGTAGCTGAAACACACAATTTGTTTTTGGGTGAAATTTAAACCAAGTATTTATCCTTTAAGTTCAATGAGATATCTTAGTCAAACAGTTAGCCTTAGCTCCATTTAAATTGATTGATTGATTGATTGATATTTTACGTCGCACTCAGGATTATTTCATTTATAGAGCGGCGTTTCCCGGTTTAGTGGGAGAGGAGACCGGGCTCTTTACTCAGAGTAACCCCCCCCCACCTTCCGCGAGAACCTCGCAACTCTTCCACATATGGGGGTCGAGTGAAAAATACACTAGGACATTTTCCAATTGTTATATGGTCTGAGTGGGATTCGAACCCGCGCCGCATCGATGGAAGGCCTGTGTCGGATTGAGGGACTATCATTGTAACCGACTGAGCCCTCGAATGTATGGGTTTATTCTTTTCTTTCAATGGTCCAAACTAGTTGTGTGCATAGCTATTTAGGCGGGTAAGTTGTAATAATACCATGATCACTTTAATTGGTGGACCTCAGTGGCTCAGTTCGCGGAGTGATAATCTCAATCCGACATAAGCTTCCAGCGGTGGGTCGCGGGTTCGAATCTCTATCAGTCCAAAGTTAACGTGAGCGGTCCCTTGAGCGCCCTATCTTGAAGGCTTGCCAGGTGTACTCGCCAACTATCGGAGTTTCCTCTGGACAAAGACCCCGGTTTCCTTCACACTAAATCTGACAACGCTGCTGTATATAGATAAAATAAGCTTAAGTGCGGCATAAAACATCCACCAATCGATCAACTTGATACATGTAGTGTCAAACTTACCCGCGATAGTAACAGATGAAGCTCCAATTCAGCAACTCTCCTCCCTATTAAAAAGATACAGTTATTTCTATAACTTGGCAAACTATTTAAATTGATTGAAATCTTCTTGATGTCCAATTGCAGGTTTTTTTACTGTTTTTCTTTAAAAATATCATGGGCAAAACGAGACGTTGATTGGTTCAATATATATATTACACTTATTGCTTTATTCAGGAAGTTGGCAAACTTTGATTTGGTGGGAGATGGGTTGATCGACTGACGTCACTAACCTACACAACTCCTGACACCAAATCCAAAAGGGAGACTACCGAAAGGATTGGGTCTGTCACTGCGGTCCCTTAACCATCTTTCTGGTCGGAATTCCAATGGCTCGTCAAAATGCTGGGGTAATCGGGTGACAGCATACAGGGGAACAGCTACCGTTGTCTGAAATGATTAGTATAGGTGCAGAGACATACAAGTAAATATTTCGTTGACTATACTAGCCTCGTTGTTGTAATTCTGTAGACCTCCTGAATATTCCACAAAACAAATTATTCGACTCAATAAGGTAAAAATCAGAGTTGACGCTTCATACGTCTGATGTACTCGACTAAAAAAGGGGCTAAGAATGCAACACAGAATAATTTGTATAAAATAAAAGAAACTTCGTAATATGAAGACATGCTGAATGATATTCTATTTTTCGGCAGATCTAAGTAACCATCATCAGGAACATATACCTCATACAACTAAGACTACAAGTACCCCTCCCTACGCACGTGTGCGCACATCGACGCAAAGCCATGCTGTCTTGGCTCGACGGGCTTGAAAAGTAATACTTGCATCACTTAATAATCCCACTTGAACAACTTCGTTGATTTACGTACGTTAAACCCCAAGATTTGGGCGGAATAATAGAATCAATGACCGAGTTGACTTCTACCTTAGATTACGTTAACTGCACTACTACAAGGACCCAGACATGATTGGATAATCACACAGAAACTTCTGTGAGCTATTGTATTACCTTTTTGGGAAGTAAGTATCCACAGAGCTCTATATCCTCGTCAAGTACCCGTGATACTGATCCCGCCACAGGGTACAACCTAAACAATTTGAAATTTGTGAAATTAAGGTGTCGCGATATACAATCCATTGACTGAAGCCCTGTTGACATGCAGTTTCAAACACAAAGAATATCCTTGGCCAACATTGTGGATACACGCCAACAACACCTCTGTGTCAATAGACCTTTTCCTTAATGGTGTCTTCGGAGGGATGGACTGGAACATATAAATTAATCTGCACAGAAACAATATATGTGTGCAGGCCTGTGTGTCACTACTAAGGGCTTAGTAAAGCGGATATCCCTCCTTAAAGCCATAACGTTTTCGACTGACCTCACTAAGCTTTCATCATCATTAGACGTGGAGCCTAATGACGTATGGGATACAAATGTTTGGTAGCGGCATGCATGACTATAGACCATGTTTAAATTATCCCTCAAGTTTGCAGCCCAATGAGGTCGTTAGACAATCGTTCTATTCAACCTCATTCATATTCCGTCTGCATCATACACGAGGACATGTAGTCTAGAGCTTTTACCGGACCAGCGCAATTATGAAAGCGTCCCCATAGCCAAATGCACGAATTCTTATTATGCAGAATGTCTAGATGAGTTTGGGTAACTAGACCTCTGTTCAGGTCTTGTGTGCCACGGAATGTCCAGAGTTCCTTCCTCTTATGAACAAGGTTGCGCTTCCATATAGATCGGATGACCTTGAGTCCCACGCATAACACCAAGCAGCTATTGATATATCAAATGATTGGTTAAATCAACAAATCAATTCAAATCTCACCTTAATGTCTCTTTGACACATGCCCGTAGATAAGGTAGGTCCTGTAGGTCTCTGTAAGTCGGGATTTTTCCGTCTGGTAAAACCTTGTCTATTTCCGCACACAACTTCTCATTTATTTCAGGGTGACGAGAGATCTCGTACAAGAAAAATTGCGTTGTGTTGGAAGTCTGAAAAATGCGCAAATAAAAACAAAATATCCGATCAAAAGCACGGTCGCTGCACTAATACATGTACCGTAGTCATCAGGATGTAACGATATATTCGAAGTGTCCAAGTCAACAGGCCGAAAGCTTAATGGCGCCATCCGACAAAATCATGGCTTAGAGGAGGGATATTGTTTGTGGTCGCTCTGTTAAAGGAGGGGAAATCTCTAGAAATACATAGGGATTATCGTTGATAACAACCTTCAAAGTACTTAAAACATTTCACGTCAATTACCTCCAGTGACCCTCAAGCTAATAAAAACAGACAGAAGTATGTCCTTTCAGTGGCTTATCTGTGTAGCCATTTTTCCGTTTTAGGATGACGTGATGTTGGTATGGCTATTTTTAGATCAATAATGACGTATTTTTACCGCTCTCTAATGTATAATGGTAGATATAGGTCCAAAAAAAACATGGCGTCAAACTTGAAGTGGGAAGATTGTCTCCGAATATATAGGTCAGTATGCAACCGCGCGCCATTGCTTAGCCAGCCATTGGCTAAATTGCATCACATGACTACTCTATAACGCACTTAAATTTTTATTCAACAACAATTGGATAAAACTAATGAAAAAATGGTGGCGGCCTTGTGAATGGCCTATGGAGCTTATTCTCTATTGTAACGCCACCTTCAAATTTCAATTATTCGCTTACGAGGGGATAAAACATACATTGGACAGTTGTTTTGGACTAAATGAACTCTACTCTTTCCATCTAAACTAGTCTAAAGCTTAGATTTTCTTTCCCTTTAAGCCATTCTATCACTTCTGTGCGCCATTCTATCTCTCCTAAGACGTTGTTAGGGAATCAGTCAATAGGCCTACTACTGTTAATAAGACTTGCACGCCCCCTGTCTTAATGAACTATAAAGACCAACGCTTAAAATATCGCTTTTATCTCACCCGATTTCATCTTGTCAATGAAAAGTGGAGCGGCATGCTTGAGTCTAGCAAACATTTCAGGATGCCCGTTGTTGACTAGATTCGATCAATGGAAGGCCGGATTCGGATTGAGAGGCTTACGCTATGACTCTAATCGACTGAGCCACCCATACCTACCAAAATATCAGAGTGGGTTTTTAAATGGTCGCCATATGTGCTAGACTTATAGGTACTCGCCGAAGGATTTCGGACAAAATCACCGCCCCCCCCCAATAAACCTAGCACCGCCGCCATTAGTCGATCAATCTTTTTGTGAACTGAGGCTTGGAAACGATTTGTGGGTAAACATTGAGATGCACCAGCTACAATACTTAAAGAAGCTGGTAATCCACAAGATAGTAAAACCATTATTGATCACCGAACCGGATCAGAAAATATACATCATACCGTATCAACTGCTGCAAACATCAGCTCAGTAACGTCGGCGTAGATCTCCTCTGCTGACAAGGACCCCTCAGTAAGAAGATACGCCAGGATACCGTGTTTCTCCTCTCCCTTTTCAGCCGATGATGTAATTTCGTTCATCTTTTTATCCACACATTTCTTAGCTACAAAGCAAGTTAAAAGAACAAATCCATAAACAGATGACATTTACATGGTTGTCTACATCATCCAAAGGACAATCCGAGCGAAAAGTGTGTATGCAACTAAACGACCTCTCTTCCTTAATACGTTTATAGGACAATGCACCTTTTGTGGCTATTTTACGATTGATTGATTGATTGTTTGGTGTTTTACGCCGCGCTCAAGATTATTTCACTTATATGGCGGCGTTGCCAGTTTTATTGTGGGAGGAGACCGGGTTCTATCCCCGGCGGAAACTCACGACCTTCCGCTGGTAACTGGCAACCATCCCACATAGGTCGTTCGAGTGAAAACCCAGTCAGAAAATTTTCCAGTTTTGGACTGAGTGGGATTCGAACCCGCGACCCATTGGTGGAAGGCTGTTTGGATTGAGCGTCCAACGCTCTACCTACTGAACCACGGAGGCCCCGCGCTATTTTACGAAATATCCATAACCTGTACGTTCACGAGGGGAGTAAAGTTAATTTACACGGAAAGTGTAGAAATTACCAGCCTTACTTCACAAAAGCTGATTACAAGAGCCGGGATAACTTTCGATAATCATAATGTGGTGTGTAATTTGTTGGGGGTAACTTAGTTTTTCTTAGTTATACATGTTTATATTTTAATGGTACGTCCACTGAGCTTTTCACGTGACATCGAGAGCTCTACTTATAAACCCATGCTGCGCACCCTCTTCACATGTGATTAGGTTGATTGATTGATGTTTTGAGCCGCCCTCAATATTATTTCACTTAAATGGCGGCTTTGCCAGGTTTAGTGGAGGAGAAAACCGAGCTCATTGCCGGGAGGAGCCCCGACCTTCGGCGAGTACCTGGCAACTTTTTTAGATGAGGCGACCAAGTGAAAAATCCACTCAATTTTTTTCAATTTTTATTTGGTCTGAGTGTGATTGGAACCCGCACCGCATTGATGGATGGTTTGTGTAGGACTGAGTGACGATCACTCTAACCCTCATGTGATTATGAAACCAGTAACGGTCAACCCTGGGACCATCATCCACTTCTATCTTTCAGGTACCTGTGGCAAACAGAGTGTCCCACGCTTGATTGTGTTCCTTTAACTGCTTGCCCTTGATGATCTTGGATAGCCATACAGGAAATATGAGCAGGTCCATGGTGTGTTGAAGCATCACCCCTACAGACTTAATGAACTCTTCCATTTCTGGGTCTCTATGCTCCGACAGGCCCCCAAATCTTCGCTCATATAAAATACTGCCAATGGCTGGAGAAATGAAAACACGGATTACAGGGAGTTGTAATTTTTTTGGAAGTCTTTTTGTGTTCCCGAAAGAAGTTTGATTGATTGTGTGGTGTTTTACGCTGGGCTCAAGATTATTTCACTTACATGTATATGGCGGCGTTGTCAGTTTTATTGTGGGAGGAAACCGGGCTCTATGCCCGGGGAAAGCCCACGACCTTCCAGTGGTAACTGGTAACCATCCCACCCAGGCCGTTCGAGGGAAAACCCAGTCAGAAAATTTTCCAATTTTTGTTGTTCTGAGTGTGATTCGAACCCGCGATCCATTGGTGGAAGGCTGTTCGGATTGAGCGTCCAACGCTCTACCTTCTGAGCCACGGAGGCCCCATCCCGAAGGAAGAGTATTGGAGGTTCTACATTCTTACTTTATGAGAGATAACAAACGAAATCGTATCACACTTTAGACATATGTTGTTGAAAGGCAATAATAATAAATAATCTTAGCTGGTAAATAAGGAACAAGTGACACCACAATTAAAGACAAGACGTTTTACCACTAAGACAGCAAAAATACTTGTAAATTCAAACTGTTTCGGTAACTGGTAAAAATACCAACGAAGACGTGATATGAGAAGACGGAGAAAGAAGTCCTAGCTTACATTCCAGGGACCAATTGAACAACTCTGTTTCCAAGTTTAGTACAAGGCCTCTATCATCTCGTATGGCCTCGAGCCTTTTGAGAAAGTCAGTAACTACTTCATTCATTTCGTCTGTGTAGGACATCACGTCTTTCATCCTTAGCAGTGGTTTGTCGGTCACAGAACGCATCCGATGCCACTGAACATCATGACTGGATATAACAGAAATAATATAAAAAAATATGTAAAATTTCTATGTTATGCAGGTATTTTTGTAACTTGTACATACCACCCCCCTCCCCCCCAAAAAAAACAACAAAAAACAAAAAAACACAACAACAACAACAACGTTGGTACATCACAAAACCTAGACCAGTGCATAGGATGTGAACGAAACGGAATCACGTGTCCCACGGAGGATGTTATGGCTTCCATTTGCTTAGCAAAATAACGGTTTTATTACTTGACTGAGAGTCAGAAATAACAGGTCAAATGAAGTGTCTGATTTACCCAGTAAAAAGTCCCAATTCCCGTCCAGAATCCTTTCTGTATTTCGTCCACATCGGAATCTCAAACCGATTTGGATAGGTCGATTCTTTCCGAACGAATTCTTCAATTTCTTTGGTTCCGACCAGCATAACGACATTAGAACCTAGGATTAAAAATTAAAAAAAATTGACATTGAAAAAAAAACTTCAAGTAAAGTGTGCGAACCAAAGACTAGTGCTAATAGGGGACAATGTTTGAACGATACAGCTTTTATTTATAATCTCGTTGTTTATTGGGATTACACTTTCATCAAAGATGCCGGCAGAAATTCTTCTACGAACTTCAGTGCCGATTCTATTAAGAGCAGATATACCAACTCTTTCGGCAGACATCTGTAGATGGATGGCAACCCCCCTCCCCTCCACACACGCACACACAAGTCGATCACAGCCAGAAAGTGTTATTTTGGCGATATCAGGAAAGACGATATATTTTCGGTTGGATGTGCGGTACTGTATATTTAGACAGCATCCATGATGTGGACGCCCGGAACAAGTTAACATGACAATCAGAGTTGTGTCCCTTAATTGACATGACTAGTTTACCATTGGATCTCCCTTTACAAGTTAGCCTGAGAGTTTCCGTGTTTTTTCCCCAGGACAGAGTTGGGTTCAAACCCAGAACAATTATAGAGGGAGGCTCTCATGGTTAAGCGCTCTGTCTTTACTGAGTCAGGGAGCCCCATCTAATTAATAGCGTAAAAGACCGATTCCTAAATGACTTCATGGAGAGGGAAGAATATGGCGGTGGCAAACGTTTCTGCACACGTAACAGGTGTATCAAATATCCCATAATTTTTCGAGTGACTTCATAAAGATTCAGGCCTTTTAAGGTACTGAAACAGTTTCGGTATATAGTAATCCGCAATAAGTTGAGTTTATTCAAGTTACTCTGATGCGCCCCCACGTGCTTCTTAAAGTTGTAGGCGCCTCCGAGTAACTTCAATCCACTGGGACATTTAATATAGCTGACAGTTTTTCTATTTAATCTTTAAGCAAATGGAAAAATAACACGATACCTATGATTCGTTCTTTGTACATCGGATAATACTTCACTGCTCTTTCTGTGAAGAATGGTATAACGTTCGTCGTACTTGTAGAGGCCCACGGATCCATTGTTCCAACAAAGGGGTACGCTCTGGGACCCGGCATATCCGATAACGGGCGAAGGTTTTTCTTGCTGTCTTCAGTAGCTTCGGTCTGGGCATGTTTAGTGGAGAATGCTGTCTGCAGGGAGGTTGATGGTTGGTTACGGCCTAAACCATTGAGCAAAATGGGCCTTTTACCCTTACCAACAAGGCGATCGGGGGCCCCGAGGTATTTAGATAGTGTGCGTGGCATCAGACGACGAAATGCTAATTCCGACATCATTGTAGACTTAATTGGCAGGTGAATCAATAGAATTCACTTTTACGCGTGCTCGTTATTGGCCTATTTTTCTCTCCGTTATACAGGGGCGTGATTGATAGATCAGTCATATGTTGTCAGAGAGTGGGCCTACATCTGCTTGTCTCGAGTCTCCAAGACCATATAGTTACTGATGAGCCCTCACAACCTTCAAACTAAATTCGTGATTTTGACCCTCAATCAAACTTTCAAGCACCAGGCCATTGCACTATTGCTCCACCCGTTCACGCTCTAGCGGTGGCAGGATTGAAAACGGTTCCACTTCACATCGTTTGGACAGTGATCACTCACTCGCTCAAGTTGTGAGATGAGCTAACACAATATTGCCTGGGCTTAGGCCTATATTAAGAATCGAGAATTCATCTGTGAGTGGGACATTAGTAGGCTATGCCTAAATGATAAATACTGTGTTTATCAATAGTAAAGCTAGTAAAGGGCCCGAAAGGCGTATAGGCCTAGCACTATAGGCCTACATATACTCTATACCTAGTAATATTGGCCTATAAATGGGATAAAGCGTGCTTAAAAGTTAAACCAAGACACGGTAGCATAAGTAAATGTTTTGCCTGACACTTCAGCGTGGCGAAGAGAATCTGTTGCTTTCAATTGCAGACTGCAAATTCCAGACACACTATGCCTACAACCAGTCCAGCTCTCAGTGACAGGTAAATTGTAAACAAACAATTTAGGGCAAGAATATTGTACAAAATATATCTATAAGCTATATCCGAAAACGGACTTTTTCTTCCCCTATCTCAGTTCCCATACTGCCCTTGGTTCATCATGTTAAGTTCGCGAAAAAAGATTACGAGAGAAAAAAAAACTTATTTGCAATGTTAATCGGGATGTAAATGCCCACCTACTAAGCTGCTTTATCTTTTAAGCGGTCAGAATATGGGGCATGTTTACAAACACACGCTTGGTATTCCATTCAGACCAAATAATATTGAAAAATGTGTGTTTTCATTCACTGCATGGGCAAACAAAGAACTATAGTTGTATACAAACATCCCACCATTAAACCTGGCAACGACGTCATATTAAAGTGAAATAATCTTGAATGAGGAGTAAAACCAATCTAAACAGAGAATTTTATCTTCGCATGCGAGACTTAGTTCTGAAGCGAAGGGGAGGTAAGCATGTGGGCACGATTGGAGTAAAACATCAATAAATGGTATAGCTTATATTTGTGTCAATTTTTAAGTTCAACTCCTCGTTCAAACCCATGTAGAATGTAAACAAATACACCACAAGAAAAATGCATATTATTCATGAGCGTTTGGGGGCCCAGGCAGAAATAAGACAAAGCACTTGCAAAACCCCCTGAAATTAGAGCGAGCGATAGAAGCCGCGTAGCGCATATTGAAACAGTAGGCCTACAGTTCTGTGAATGCGGTGGTATCCCATAAACATATCTATAAATCTCTAATGATATATAAATTGATAACAATGTAATGGAAACACTAAGCGACCCGGAAAAAAGACAGGGTGAACGTCCCACCGCTCTACCAATTGAGCTACCTGGCCCTGCTGGGAACGATTCGCTTTTTAAAAACTCTTTGGTTAATTTAATATAATGGAAATGCACTGCTTTCCTTTAAAACGCCTCAATGGCAGAGTATCCGTTTTATACATGCTGTAAAACCGTTCGTATCGTGTAAAAACCTCCTTGTAGCTCAAGCAATGTCAATTCACAATAGGCCTATATAGTGCTGGAAATGCGCTGTAAACACATGTACTTCTTTCTTTGAAGCTGTGGCTATAAACTATCACATAGTCCAGGTTTCTGATTCCAAAATGACTATTTTTATACACTGACGGGCGTATTTTGGAAAATACGACCGTCGGGATAAAAAAAATAGTGATTTTGGAGTCAGAAGCCCGGACTAACTATCCCATTGATATAGTGGGGGACTAGTTTGTTATCCACAGGGAAAGACAATTTTAAAGGCCCACTTGCCGCCGTAGCCAGTTTAAATTTGCTAAGAAAACCAATTTACATGAGCTTACTACGACTAATACCACTAAACTTAAACATAGGACACATAAAACATGTCTAGTTAGCTTTAGAATGTAGAAATGGGGTGAAAAACAAACGAAGAATCGAAGCCTGATTACAACAACAACGATCAGTGTCAGTCAACTTTCGTGTTGGGTTACCCTCATTTCAGGCCTTTTTATCTGTGGTTTACACTCACACAATTATCAACAGGCTTTTCCAGTCGCTGTTAACCGATCGTCAGTCTGTATTTCTCAGATAAATAGGCCTACGTAAAATTACACTGTGCCGTTAGATCACTCACTCGACTGAAACATAAAATCGCCCCTGCGAGCAGTTTGGTTTGTTTACGTTACGGGCACCTAACAATTCAAATTTTCAAATTCAAATTAAAAATACAAAGTGACGTCCAAACTTTTAAATTTTGGTAAAAATAGAAAGTTCCTAACGTAGGGCCTATATTGTCTGGGAAAAATACAGAAAACGGTCTTTCTTTTTTAATGTAAACAATATTCCTTTGTGCCTCTAAGATAGAAAGACAAAGAGTATATGCAGACTAAAACAATTGTCCAATGTATGTTGTATCCCCTCGTAAGCGAATGATTGAAATTTGAACGTGTTGTTTTTTATTAGAGAATAAGCTCCATTCACAAGGCCACCATCATTTCTTCATTAGTAATATCCAACCAGTGGTGAATAGAATCGAGATGCGTTAGAGGCCCTTGTGTATACAACTTATATAAAGGCTTTGCACAGTGAGAATGGGCCTTTAGAATTGATGTGAGGTTGCATCACTGACCAACATATTCCACTCCAATCTTTCCACTTCAAGTTTGGCCCCATGTGTTTGGACCTAAATCTACCATCTTACATAATTAGAGAGCGGTAATGGGGCCATGGAGATTTTAACTTGGCTCGATAAAGATGACCAAAGCCCGACTGCTATTATATTAATTTATATGACTGGAAAGCAATTTATGGCTGTGACATCCTCGGACCCCACAAAACTGTGACGTAACCGATCAAGGTTTAGATTGCTATCAAACGAAGTTAGGCCCCTATCCCACTTTGGTTCCGGCGATGTGGCTGAAGTGGACCAGTAGAAAATTTAAATTCAAAACAGATCGACGAGATTTCACGACTACGTGTGAAGTTCTGAATCATTCCATCAATCAAAATAATTCAATTTA
Organism: Lepidochitona cinerea; assembly: GCA_963971465.1. Classification (NCBI taxonomy): domain Eukaryota; kingdom Metazoa; phylum Mollusca; class Polyplacophora; order Chitonida; family Tonicellidae; genus Lepidochitona; species Lepidochitona cinerea. Next base: position 16,059,709 of record OZ020554.1, read on the forward strand.
ACGACCAATCAATCAATTCCATCAAACAATTGAGTGAGTTTTAACTTGAAGAGTTTCTTGAGTCGCCTAAGGGTGAGGGTTTCCTCTTGGAAAAGAGCCAGATTTCCTCTCCCACTTAAATTTAAAAACCTGACAACGCTGCCATAGGCTTATAGTGAAATAATCTTGAGTGCGCCATAAAATATCAATCAATCAATCAGCCTATCCCAGCTAAAACGTAAAACTAAAAGGTGGATTTTCTCCACGTTGAAATCAGACGCACGTGTGTGTCTCTAGAATGGCTGCAATTCAATTCAATTTTAATGTACAAAACACCAATGATTTTTGATGTGGCAGGTTGAAATTTAGGCTTATGCCAAGATATTCAGACTTTGGGCTTATTGGCAGATTTCTCAATTTAGTTTTTTTAGGCTCTATTTGGTACCATATTGTCTCTTAATTTTTTTTTTTCTAAATTATATCAATTTCTCGTTTAGAACTGTGTCGTTGATCATTATAAGTAGCTCCGGTATGCAGCGTTATTGTGAGGCCAGTCCGTTTTCACTCATATCGAAGATCGGCATTTTCTTTGTTATCCGGTAGAGGGCGTTCTACAGAAACTAAACAAGGAAGTAGTGTGCTTGTCAGAAAAAAAATAATTAGGACAATCTTTTCTTCTTTATGTATGATCCCATTGTTTAAAGCATCATAGTATGCAGAGATCAATGGCTGCCTTTTACGCTGGATGAGGAACTTTTATCCGAAAGTGTCGTATATTTTTCCTTTTTTTCGCCAAGCCTGAGCGAGGTGCCAGAGCAGTTTTGACATTCCCTGATTGATTCAGTGGTTGAAATCTAAAGCGGAGAGTCTGATTGTGACAGTGAACTTGACACTTTGGCTTTGTGTCGAAATTGATGAAGTTGAAATCAGATGGGCTCAAATGTTAAGAGTCGTTGTATAATATCAACTTGTACGATTAGCTACTTCAACAGTTCAAGCCACTGCAAGTGCAAGGACTAGCTAGGTAAATCGTTTATAAATTATATTTACTAATTTAGTCAGTAACTTTAAGTTAAAGTGGCATGAGCTGCCAAAATGTTTGAATTTTGGCAGCTCATGCCACTTTAATAATAATAGGGATTATTTACACAAGGCAATGTTAGCTGTGCTTTACTAAAGCAAAGGCACAAAATCTCCAGACGTTATAATGACATCCTATTCATTGAAATGTTAAACTCAAGGATGCTAGAGAATTTGACTCTGAATTACAGTCCGATGGACCGCTAGCCAAATGGCCCGCTACCGTATGGCCCGATATGTCGAGTCATAAGGCCCCGCTGTGTCTAGTCATATAACACGCATCCAACTGTAAGGATGTACACGCTGACTGCATGATGTCAGCGGGGGTATGATGTCATTCTGCCCAGTCGGAACAAACCTTGGCAGTCTTCGCTCGTTCTGCTTTGACATGCCCCGTACAGTCTGCGCTTTTTATACACAAAATCACCGTATTTTGGGGGTAAATATAAATGGCAATAGACAATATTTTTACAAACAACTTGATAAGAGATTTATTTACATAGTGCATATGATAAAACCGACCGAATAATCGAACACAAAATCCCAAATTTATACACAAAATCACCGTATTTTTTAGGTGAATATAAATGGCAATAGACAATATTTACAAACAACTTGATAAGAGATTTATTTACATAGTGTATGATAAAACCGATGAAATAATCGGAAAATGTCAAAAGTCTATGTAGCCTACATCTCACATTGTCCACTGGACTTCATGGGAATCAAGACGACAAAGTCTTCTGTACTCATGTCGAGTCAAATCCGGGGTGCATTCGACTCGATGTTGCCATCTTTTACACCGGTCACTCTCCATAGTTTCTTGTCTTGGGCGAACATTCTGACTACAGACAACGCAAGGAAATTCCGGGTTCATCGTAACTAGCAGATTGTAACTATAATGGTTTTGGCGAAAGTTGCAGAATATATAGACGGGAAGATTAACTCAACTTTACTCAAGCAACACGTGTCATATCTGATAATCTTTTTCCTGTGGTGAAGCCCTTTTCGGTTCAAAGACTAAGAAACGATGCATTGATTCATAATCTAAGGATTAACTGTAAGGATTATTGGAATACAAATCATTTAATTGACGCTTTGTATTAATTGTAGACTATACCTTATATTTACTGTATGTTGATCCACCGATAATTTTAACAAAATGTAGAAAACCTATAGTAGTTCAATTCTGTCAAATAGTACACTCAAATGAAAGTTTATACTTACAAACATGTATTTTATTTTTCTCAAACTTTAGCAATTATTTATACTGCAAATGTATGCATATGATCTAGCAATGATTTCAGTGACAGATGTTTACTTAATTTATTAGCCTGGCTAGGTATTATGACTGCCCTTTAGAACCCTGCTCTATTGTAACAAAATTCTTATCTCCCATGCCTTCTTAGTGTCAACCATCATTGTATTCTGTTTTTCTATATAAATGCAGGAGCACATTGTCTTTTGATGTACTCATAATTCTCCTGACGATGACTTAATTAAAGTCGAAATATTGAGATTACACCATGAATATCTACGGAGTTTCCTTACTACTTTATTATGTAAAGTTTGTTGAAATATTGAGAACGTCACCATGCGTTTATTATCTTTTACTCTAAATCACTAAATACGTAAGGACAACTTTAAAGGACAACTTTAGTATTATACAGTATAACTTCATTTTCTGTATTTTACAGTTTCAAGAAATTAAAATGAAAACATTCTATTTTTCACTGTTGGGTTTGAGTATTATTCAACAGACAACATATCACACTGCCACCTATAGCGTCGGACATTTGTTTGTCAGTCAACCAGCCAAGTGTTATCTCTGGCTGCATAAGCCGAGCTACTGGCACAGCAGGTAACTAATTATATTGATCGGGCCACCTGACTCCTACAAGGGGCCATTTTGGTAGCGGGCTATTTGGCTGGCGGGCCATCGGACCTGCACCCTTGACTCTTGTCCATAACATGTAAAAAGTGGTTAATATCATGGTTATAAACTTATATAAGTTCTGTCAACCCAAAATTATGTTTTGCTATGGCAAAGAAAGTCTCTTTTTTTACAACTTATTATTTATTACAAACTAATATATTTGACATATATCGCAAAGAGTTTTATTTCAAGAACTTTCATGAATTGACAAGCGTTTTAACTTTATTTAAAAGCATAAAATACATTACTATTGGCACTGACACAGCCCCTTGATTACTTATATAGCATTTATTGTAGATCATACTTGGTCTTTAATGCCAGCGATCCATAGCTTTTATCAACAATTTACTTGACTTATTAACAAGCTTAACTAAAACTATGAATTTTCTGGAGTAAGCTGGCTGAGTTGATAACCCTTTTCTTAGACAGAACAGCCAATTGCAAAAAGTCAAACAAGTGAAAAAAACAAAACAATATTATGTCTTCTTGGTTTTGGTCTATACTGGCTTGTATTTTAAATCTATTAGGACTAAGAACATGTACTGCTCCTTGTTTTATTGGGGAAGAACTTGTTTTTTTCCACCCACTAAATTCGACAATGCCGACATATACTATACACTTAACATGTAAGTGTAATAATCTTGCGTTAAACGTTCTGTCAATCAAGCAGTTTTCTGTGCGCAAGTTAAGAAAATACCTAACCATTAATAACTGGTGCTCGTGGATCAATGGTAAATCCTGACTTTATTACATAAATTAATATAAATACATATATCAGATATCTTATTTCAGAACCTTTATTCAGCCAGTCAATCAAATTCTATGCTATTCTGATATTTTCTAGTCTCTCTGCCCCCCCCCCCCCCCTTGATGACTATCTATAATTAGGCTATACAAGATTTAAAAAAAGGAGGTTTTTACGGCATGGGTGATTATTAGGGTGTCAAAAAAATAGCATGAATATTAACATGAAATTTATTTTACTGTATCTTATTCATTCAACAATGGACATTATAAATCAGAATCAGTAAATGTATATAGTACCAACCGAAGTTTTAAGGGTCGTCTCATCATTATAAAATCTTGTATTTGCCACACAATTACTGAATTAGCCTGGCAAAGGAGTCATAAACGTGACAACATTTGGTGAGTGACATTAAAAACCCTGTAAAATTCAAACACAAAGGTACATGGAATGCATAAGCGCTTGAAACATGGCAAACATTTGTTGACAAAACTAGTATCCCTACCCCGCACACATATGAATGCACAAGCTTCTGTCGTAAACCTAATGAAATATCATAGGTTTAATTTATTACAACAATTTATGATGAGGTATAACGGTCTAAACTATATACCTCTTTTTTACACAATTAGAAACTTGTTTCCATGGTTATTTTAGACAAGAAGATTTTCCCTGAGCCCGTTTGTTTTAGTGTTCTTAAATATGAATGTACAGTGAGATACCTTGAGTGATTTGAGTGCAATTAAATTACTGAACTAGTAAATAACCCTTACTGAAGGGCCTGTTAAAAGATCTCTGTCCAACGAAAATCAAACTCAAAACTCTTGCTGATCATGGTCCTACCACTCTACCAACTAGACATGTACCAGGCCAGGCTGGGAACGACTTCCTGGTTGGATTCTCAGATACACACAATATGTTATTTGTAAACACTGGCTTCATTGATAGTGATATTAAGTGCTATTATAGCATATTGTTGTGCATTTCCGAAATGCTGTCAGTTCTTCAACGAAAAATAATCATAGTAGTTACAATACAAACTTTGACTGCTTTTTATGCTGTTTAAAAAATGTTCTACCACTTGCTGTTTGCTTCATTTGTTGAGGGCTTACTGGTTGTCTTCGGCAAGTCGTCTCGGTGAGACAGCACCTAAAAGAGCGGTGGAAATCCGCCCTGTCACAAGGAGACAACGTCTTCATATAACCGAAATACTGTTGAGCAGGACGTAAAACCCAAATCACTCTCACACTCTCTCTCTCTCATTTGTTGAGGGGGACGTAATTTCCTTTTGAGCTAGTGTCTATAAAATGTACAGGAACGTTCATGCACCTTACAGTCAGTGCTTTTTCTTTTTGGAAAGAATGTGTGTTTATTTAAATTTTCATGTTGTTAAGAAAAATGGATTGGAAAGATTGTTATGTGGAGTCTCAAGTCAAATCTTGTATCGTAGGAACAGGTTGTGTTAGATTTATGTATCTTAGAGATATGGTCTCTGAATTGCTCGCGATATGTTTGTTATCTGTATCATTAATTATATACTCTTTTACACATTTAAAGTGGCTTGAGCTGCCAAAATTTCCAACTTATTAAAAAATTTGGATTGTCATGACAGTAAGAGGCTTTGAAAGTCTTCTTAAAACTAAATGTCATTGGTATGAGGACACCCTGTGTGCTTTACACGCCGAGAAGAATGTTAATTCATCCTAACTCTCAGTTAGTTCAAAACACTACTTTAACATACATACTTGAGAGTTGAGACTAGCACTAAAAGCTTCTGAATTGCGCGCCTTGTGAAGAATGCCCGATAATTTGAGCATCCTGTCTTTGAACTTAGCGGTTTAGGATTTCGAGTGCTTTATTATCTCAGGAGACATTGCCACTTTTGTTCTAAATTGTATACATTTTGCGTACATTTTGAGGTGAGCTCTAAACTAAACACTAACGATACTTATTATTTTAGTATTATTTTATTTGTTTCAGAAATTCTCGTCATGACGGGGGCGTATGACTTTGTTCCTGTCTGTCAGTCTCCGTCAGGTCATTGCAAACCGTCCACTGTGAACTTATGCGATATCAAACCACCACAGTTTCCCGCTTGGTTTAGCGCTGATAAAAAAACATTGTTGATGCAGAGTTGTCCCTCTTGGAATCATTATCAAAGTAAGTTTGCCAGAATACCTGTTCACCATGGATTTTTTTAACAATTTAATATACATGTTTTTTTCCTTTAAGAAAGTACTTATTTATTTACAAGATATCCATAAAGTGCTTAATTTTAGAATTTTGTTCATGGCATGCAATGGTTACTACATATACTAAGGTAGCAAGTCTGTTCTCTTAGCTGGAAGCTTGTTTTCCTTCCTCAATATATCTGGCCTCATCCCCTTGAAGGCCCACTTGCTGTCGTAGCCCGTTGAGCATTTGTTAATAAAATCAATTTACATGAGCTTACTACGACTAAAACCACTAAAATTAAACACAGGACACATAAAACATGTCCAGTTAGGTTTAGAATGTAGAAATCGGAATGAAAAACAAACAAAGAATCGAAGCCTGATTACAACAATGATCAGTGTCAATTAAATTAGTGGTTGGATTGCCCTCATTTCAAGCCTTTTGTTTACAATAAAAAAATATCGGCAGGTTTTTCGAGTCACTCTTACCCCATCGTCAGTCTGTATTCTCAGTACGTAAAATTATACTGTGCCGTTGGATCACTCACACGACCCAAACATTAGGGCGCTTGTTCAGGTTCGGGGTTTGTTTACATTGCAAGTACAATTTCAAATTAAAAATACTAAATGATGCCCAAATTTTCTATTTTTGGTAAAAATAGAAAGTTCCTAACTACTTCTGTCTGGGAAAAAAAACCCCCAAAATCGCCCACTGTTTTTTATGTAAACCGTATTCTGGATTTTCGTGGCAAGTGTGCCTTAAAATGTGTAATAATCTTGACTTTGGTGTCAGTTGATAAATTCATCTTAATCAATGTAATGATTTATTATGCTTTATTGTTGATTTCTTATGTCGTTTGTTTCAGAACATTGCAAGTCAGTTTCAGGTGAGAATTTTTTTAATACTTTTCAAACCTGTTATGATTTTATACTAGTTGCATATAGATTTTGTTAGATCACTTGAGTGTGCATATTCATGTTTTTTTGTACTAGTAAGATATACAGTATTGACTAGGAAATCCAGCAAATTTATAACAATTTTACTTAGACTCCCATGTAGTTTATGTTTTTTTTTAACTTGAAACCTGAATAGCTAAGTTTTCTACAGCATTTTATGCTGGCTATATCTTACAGAATTTGTTCAGAAAAGCGACGGAAAATGTAATTCATTTGAGAATGAATAAAATTTAATTTAAACATTCTTCTGGTAAAATTTAGAGAGATATGTTAAAATAGAGTAAGCCTCAAATTATCTCCCCTTGTGCTTGATGGGGTTGCCTGGTAGGGCTGATTTGGACTCCATCTTTTTGGGGATTTTTTTTTCGTTGAAACCAGGACAAACCATATGGCAGATCATTTATATTCCATTACGCTATTTGCAATCTGATCATAATTCTAAAAACAGAGTCTTCTATATTCTTCTGGAAATTCACAAACCCATTGAAAAATAGCCTAAGCCTACCCCCCTGGCCTATTATCTCAGATTGTGGTAGTATAAAGATACATACCATCACGCACATACCGATAGATTGTACGTGTATAGGGTCATTCACAGTGTGTCCACGCCTTGTTTGGACACCCTATGGAAAAATATACACCCAATAGGCCTAATCAAAACTTAAACATGGCCAGATTACAAAAGAAGGTCATTTGGAACATTTTCTGTGGACTATACTTGTAGCCACCCGATTTTTCAGTTTCTAGCACTGACTAGTGACCTGTGATACGTTCAAATATAAATCAATGATTGTTCTATGCCAACTAGTTATAGCCATTGAAAATGACACACAGAGAAAATGCACAAACTCAATATCCCCTTTAAGGGAGGTTAAAAACAGCTCTTGTATGTCTTTACATACAGCAATAATAAATTCCATTCCAACATATAAATTCTAAAGAACCATTTTGTAAATTCCAAACCTGTCATAAAAAACTTTAAAATCATGCTAGTTGATAATTACTGAAAAGTAAGGGTGATGATGATAAGCGTCACCAAAACTCCTATAGTTTGACTTATTGACAACAAGATGGATGCTTAAAGCCTTAGAGTTCACATCTTGAACATAGGAATGAGGTCGTTTCTATTTAAAATTGACTCTAGCAATTGTCTTTTTTATACAGATTATCCCCCTTGGTGGGTGGCCTTAATTGTATTGGGTGTACTCACTGTTATTATTGCTGCCTTTTTCATTTTGTACAAGAAGAAAAAATTGAAGTGGTGAGTTTCATTTTGTTTAAAGAAAATAATAGTAAAATAATTTATGGCATTTGACCATTTCTAACATATATATCACACATATTATTATAAAATACAGTCCACAATGAGAATTTTATAGTCATTGCCCTTGATACCAGAGCTAGCGAAGAGATGCTTTCTATTTCTGCCTTTTGCAAATCACGATTTTGAAGGTGCTAGAATCTTGTATGCTGTAGAAGTTTAGGATTCCGTGTCTTTTCTGCTATAAATCCACATGTACAAATAATGTTTTTAAAGGGGCATGAGCTGCCAAAATGTTGATATTTTGACGTAAACACAGAATGTTGAAATTATCGGCTATTTTTCTAAAGACGTATAAATCAGAAGCTTTTTAGTGCTTCTAGTCTCGAAAATGTACGATAAAGTATTGTTTTGAACTAACTTTGGCTTAGAATGAATGAATGGTCGTCCCGGTTATTTAAATTTTGCTACTTTTCGAACACGTTTTTGGTTCGTACAGGCCACATACTGTATGGATTTTCCTCATTCCAACGCCAATCATTTAGTTTTTCGATGGCCTTCAAAGCCTCTTACTGTCGTGACCATCAGAAATTATGAAAAAAGTGGGAATTTCGGCAGCTCATGCCTCTTTAAGTAAATGTTCACAACAAATGTTGCAACCCCCTGACCTTCAGCGCCTTTGGCAACGCTACCAGATGCCCAGTCGTGTGAAAAATCCTTTTGGAAATTTTTTAATTTTAATTTTGTCTGAGTGAGATTCAAACCTGCACCACAATGATGGAAGGTCTGTGTCGGACTGAGGGACTATCACTCTAACCGACTGAGTCAGTGAGACCCCTTAAGATTTAGAGGAAAAACCTTTCTTATTGAATTATCAGTTTAAAACCGGTTAACCCTTGTACCCATTTAAAAGAAAAATATGGATTAGCAGTGCCATTACAGCATACACTGTATGTAAGAAACTTAATGTCATTTCAATTGTTTTTCGTTTCTAGGGCTTCTCGTGTTAGTGATGTCAGTTTCCAAGCCAAACAAATGTGCTGTAAGAATGTTGGCAAAACTCCAAATGGGGCGACAGACAGTAAAAAATCGAGTATCTCTGCTGAAAGTACCAACAAAATGTTTGAAAATGACGAAGGTGTTGTGGTCGGCACTCCAGACGACACAAAAGAACCGTATTATTATGTTTTAGAAACCAGCAACTCAGTCACTATGAGGAAGACATCCCCAGGTGTTGGAACCTTTGGTCAAAGAGTTATCCCCCCTCCACCATACTCCAATAGATTACCTCCCCTCGATACAGTCAATAATAATGGAGTGTATGGAGGGAAAGTGGCTGTATTTTCACCAACAAGTGGACGGGTACAGATCCTCAACCCAGAAAAGGAAGGCAAGAAAAACAAAAAGACAAAACGGAAACGGGATGGGTCGTTTGAATCAAAGCAGCCAAGTTTTGACGAGAAATATAATTATGGGGACCCATAATTGGGTAAGAGTACGCAAGTAAAGTGACTAGATCTTAAACTGAGAGGGTCCAACAAATATCATATCACATAACATATTTCATTTTACAACCGTGCATCTTTATTTCATTGTATATCCATATGTCATGTTTGAATAGAGCAGTCATCAACTATAGTGCTTTTGACCTTATAGGTCTTTTCAAAGGGAATCTTATCATAATAACATTTTAATCATAGCGAAAACAGAAAAAAAAATATATTATACAAAATGTCCCACTATAACTAAAACGGAATCCTATGTTTTTTATTTTATTTTTAACACAGATTATTGATAATGTTTTGAACTCTTCATTTTGGAAGTATGACATAAAACATCAATCAATCAATCTATCTAGTTCGTGTCCAGGTTTTTTTTAGTTCTGGATTAGTTTCTAATAAAATTAAATTCTTATGACTAGGAAATAATTGTTTTTTGGGTGGTGAGGTGGGGGGGGGGGGGGGGCAATTGGTGCGGATCTCCCCTCCTCTACTTCCCAAGACCCAAACCATCAGGGTTTAGAACACAAGCCACTATGAACTAACCAATTGCATGGATTGCAACAAGTGACCGTAGTTTTGAAAGCATAATATTGTAACGGTGTTGTCTTCGGATTCCAATTTTTACGTCAACAACTCTGTCTCATTAAATAGAAGAAAAAATTATTATCAGATTTTATTTTATATAACCATATGTGTTCATGTTTTGTATTTTGTGCTCCTAGTTTTTACTTTTATAATATAAACGAGATTTAATCCTGCAAAAATGCTTTGTATGTAACAATATTTTTGAATCGTTACATGAATGTATTTAGAGCTAAAACATTTTTTTACTTGCATAAGAAATTTATTATTTTTACAAATTGTGCTATCAGTATTTTTCCCTAGTTAAAGTGATGTATGATGAGTGGACAGAATTTTTATATTTCTTCTTAAAAAACAGAATTTAGATAGATCATTGGTCATATTAGGTAGAACTTAAAGTGAAACAAAATATTTAAATTTCAACTCTTAAAACAACTAAGAAGCTTTTTAGTGGTGCCAAAAGTCTATGACCTTAGGATTCTAATAATATTAGTTGGAGAATGTACTTTAATGTTGTATTTAACAGTAACTTTGGCCTAAAAATGTTCGTCTCAGTTATTTAAACTTTGTTCTCCAACTATTTGGCTTGTACCGACCACAAACAGAATGTATTTTTTCAACCTCAATCATCTCGTTTTTTTTCCACGACTTTTAACTCTCCACAATCAGAACTTTGAAAAAGTATGAATGAAAAACTATATGAATGACCCTGGAGCCCGTTTCACAAAATGGCGTAAATGCATTTTTTGACGTAACGTTCATAGCAGCGTATCTCTACAGTATGGGTTGCCATGACAGTTACGTAAAAACTTACGCTACGCTGTTTTGTGAAACAGGCCCCTGGAATGAGGAAAATTCATACAGTCTGTGGCTTGTACAAACTGATATAGAGTCTGAAAAGTAAACAAAATTTAAATAACCAGGATGAACGCTCATTCATTCTGAGCCCAAGCTAGTTTAAAAACTTCAGCTTTCTTTCTCAAATGCTTCTGAATTCTACACCTTCAAAAAAATAGCTAATAATTTCTGGATTCTGTTTTAACAGAAAAAAATCAACATTTTGGCAGCTTATGCCACTTTAGACTTACCTCGACTGTTAAGATCGATACATGTTGATTGGATAAATTTTAAACTTTGAATAAATTTAACTGCCATTTTCCCCCTAATGATTGAAATAACTAAAAATAACAGATAACAGAAGTTCATGCCACTCTCTTTAACAAGGGAAGAGTTTTATTTTTCATTTTTAATATGGAACTTAGATATTCCTGTGTTTACCAATAACAAGAAAAAAGTGCTTTAAATGATAATAGTTTATCCAGATGTTCAATTTTATTCACTGAGTTTTAACCAGTATTTATTGTACGCCATGGCAGTGTGAAGAATTGCTTTTACTGTTGAATTATCCATAATAACCGTGTGTGTCTGACGCTGCTAAGAAAGTAGATTTTTTTAAGGAAACATGTCATTTAAAGTGGGATTAGCTGCCAAATATAGGGGAAATTTTGTTGAAACAGAGTAAGCCATTTTTGTTAAGTAGTAAGAAATAAGGGCTTTTTATTGATACCAATCTCGAGATGGTATGGAAAGGTCCGACGTAACTTAGGCCAGCCTGGGATGAATATGAAATCCCAGGGCCAGCTTAGTAAGACAGGGCCCAGGTAAACTCATCACAGGAGTACGAGAGAAACCAGTACCTGTTGAACTGCCCAAGCTGTTGCCGCTGACGCATATCCCGCATATCCCCTTATATATCAGTGAAAGAGTTGAGAATGTGGTGTGAACCCCCAATTAATAGACATAAATACCGTTTTGATTTGTGGAGCATACTTGTATATCAATATACAGCTCGTTTTCTTTTATAAATATTAGTGTGCCAAATGTTTGTCTAACTATCTAAGTGTAAGAAGATTTTCCCTGTGCCCGTGTGTTTTAGTGATCATAAATAGCTAAGTGTAATAAAATACATCAGCTCCATCCAGAAATGAGGGTAAAATAACTCTTATAATCAGTCCTGTATATTTAATGTTAGGTTCGGGAATGAGTAAATGGTTAAGATAGATGGTTAAGCTCTATTCAATGCTGTTGCTAATGGTAACCGAATCGTACATAAGATGCCACTTCGAATTAGAATAGTTGAATCGTGAGTTTCCGGACGCTGTAACCGATGTATACGGAAATTGCCGAGTGAAGTTGCAAATTTATCAAAATCGTTGAACATATCTCATGTATCAAACCAACACCGGTAGTAAATATTCTTTTTCTAGTATTATATTTTTCTCATTATGACACTTATAAAACATTTGTTTTGCTGCCTTGCTTGCCATTTGTCAAAACTAATCGTATTTATGTACAAAATATTGGAGGGAGGGTAAAGATGAATAAACGTAGTCCTTCATATCTATTTATGCTTTTCCTAGTTTTGTTCCTGTTGATTATCTATCTTGTTTATGTCCCCTTCAGCTACCAGGGGGCTCCTAATTTGATCAAGTAAACCTCTAGTCTGGTACCCTGCCCCTAAACTCGTACAGGATAACTCGTTAATAACGACCAGACTAGTAAAAGTCATGCTCCGTAATTGAATAATTTTGTTACATTTATAAATGTGATTTGGCCTGCGGGCAAGCAAAACCTGAAAAGTGTTTGCCCTGCTTGGCAAGTTAGTTTTGGAGCAAATTTAGCATTTGATGTAAAATTGTAAATGGTCTGACACTTTTTAATAAATGAAATAACAAGGCATTTGGTTGGTCCAAGCAAACAATGACTACCATCATTCTGTCTCAACTAAGTCCCTTTTCATTTGCTTAAAAACATTTATGATAAATCTGGGCAACTATTTCTTGGCAGAGGCAACCATTGACCATTCATTCACTCTAAACCATGGTTAGTTCAAAACAATACATTCTCGAGACTATAGGAGCACTAAAAAGCTTCTGAATTATACGTCTTGAGAACAATATAAAATAATTTCAACATTCTGTTTTTAACGTCAAAATATCAACATTTTGGCAGCTCATGACACTTCAATATATGCATAGGAATGTTTTGCCCATCCATCTTTACATTCAAGCTCACAATTGCTCAATAAAGTCAACGTGAATATCTTCCAGGAATTCAATTCAGCTCTGATGTGAGGAGGAATAAATGTATCATTACGAAATTTGAATCACACAATGTCGACCTATTTACGGCTGATGTGTAAGTTTATGTGTAATAAGGCCTCAAAATTCAACGCAGGGACGTTTTTTTAATTTCCAAGAATCTGATCTACATGATTTTAAAATTGCATGGCAAACCGCTTGCAGTTATATAGACGGCGACACAACCTGGACTCGGTAAGTTTATGCCAAGTGAAGACGGCGCAAACAAATACTTGAAGCTTATTGCAGGGCATTCGAAGATGATTGTATAAGCGGGATTGGGCGGAGGGGGGGGGGGGGGGGGGGTATCGGGATAACAATTATATGACTACTTAGCTCCATGCAGAAAGTATACTGCTCGTGTGAGGACCCCAGAGCAGCTCGTATGAGCATCGTTGATATAATGGTCTCTCGAGTTCTTAATACCCTGGGATGTGGTCGGAGGATGTCAACATTCCCCTTGTAATGAAGTTGACCGTAGTTTTTTCCTCTTTGTAAGGAAACATTTACTGGAAAATATGTCAGCAATTCTTCGGCAAAACGACCCTTTATAAATTTAAGTCAAACATATTTAAGTGGATTTTTGCCAGTTAATTAGAGGACTATGCATGTTGCTAAATCCTCAATAACAAAATGTTCTGAATGGGATTTAAACTTTCAACACATCTCAGTCCAGAGAGATGATTGACCAGCAGTTAATCATTGAATGTTTTACAAGCTCTCTCTTGAATTAAGATGAGAATTTGCACTCTTCTACTTTTTTCCAGCACTTTCCAGCAAACTCAGACATTACCAGACTCGCAGAGCGCCGGGGGTTTCCTTCAGGCAAAGCGCCCCGTATGCCGTCACATAAGAGTGCGATGAAAAACCGTAAAACATCAATGACAATATTTTTGAAAATCTACTCTCGCTCTAGAGTAAAAAAACAAACAAAACCTTTTTCTATTCGCTCGGCAGAGTGTTTCTTCTCCAATTTTCGGACCAGCTTGCACTAATCAACTCTGATCACCGATAACCGAAGTTAAAACCATTGTCAAAGAGATGCTATTTTCTTTCAGTGTCAGCTGTTGCCATAAAAATCATTTTCGATAAAATCAGTTATCAGAGTATAGAAGCCTGTACTTATGAGTTTGACCTCTTTGTGTATAGGCTTATCGATGAATGTGGAACAGTTTCCAAACGCTGAAATGATTTATGTGAAATTGTCATAGGGTGGGGTTTATAGAGCCCTGGCTGATAAGTATTCCACAGAGATCGATCAATATATTGATTGTTTGATTGATGTTTTACGCCCCACTCAAGATTATTCCTCTTAGCCTATATGGCGGCGTTGCCAGATTTAGTGGGCTTTCGGCGAGTAGGCCTACCTGGCAACTCTTCCATACACGGCGATGGAGTGAAAAATCCACTCAGAAATTTTTCAATTTGGATTTGGTCTGAGTGGGATTCGATGCTCCCCAGTATCTATAGAAGGCCTGTGTCGAACTGAGAGACTATCACTCTAACAGACTGAGCCACCCAAGCCCATTGGTAGGGAGAAAACGCAATCATAATTTGTTTCAAAATGTCTTTATTGATCATATGGACACGAACAAATCTCACTTTGAAAGCTTTCCCATTCTAAAGCGAGGTATTTTATACATAAACCGAAACTTAGCGGGATAATGACCAAATAGGCTTTTATCTATGGTGTTCTATTTGGGCCACTTCTCCATCGTGGGTCGACTTACACAAACGCGATGCGCGACGCGACACGGTACTCGACGTCGACCTCCGCGTCGCGCGTCGAGTTTTATAATGTAAAAGATAGATAGTGAACTCGACGTCGCGTTTCGCGTCGCGCCTCGGGTTTGCAAACGCGACGCGCGACGCGACGCGGTACTCGACGTTTTAGAGCGCGACGTCGCGTTTTTTTGCGCGACGTCGCGTTCCTCGTCGCGCGTCGAGTTGGAATACAGTTCAGGGCTTTATGTCCTTTGCGGATGTGTGGGGACCATTCATTATTGCAGATTAACCGCCATTTGTACCCATTTAGTGTGTGTTTATACACAGGCTTTCAGTAATCGTAGGCCGGAATCTATGGAAGTCAACTCGTAGCGTGAGTTATATAAGCTGCATAAAATAGCGGTTTGACAGCTAATTTTTTAATAGCCTACACATTGGAATGGACGTTTGATTATAATTATTGATATATAATAATGAATTATCCCCACACATGCGCAAAGGACATAAAGCCCTTAACTTTCCAACTCTCTAAAACGCGACGTCGAGTTTACTGTCTATCTTTTAACATTGCCAAACGCGAGAGGTCGACGTCGAGTACCGCGCCGCGTCGCGCGTCGTGTTTGAAAACTCGACGCGCGACGTCGCGCAAGAAAAACGCGACGTAACGCTCTAAAACGCGACGTAGACTTCACTGTCTATCTTTTAACATTATAAAACTCGTCGAGTACCACGTCACGTTTGTGTAAGTCGACGCGCGACGGAGAAGTGGCCCAAATAGAACACCATATTTATCCGTTTTGCGAGCTTTTTCAGCATCTCCAACAATTACGCTATTTGTATTCTTATTTCAGACTTTTTTTACAAACATTTTATCATCGGCGATTTGAAACGATCTACCATATCAAGACTTTCTTTATAATAGTGGCAATAACCGATAAATGCTTAACGGCCTGGGTGGATTTAACCATTCCATTATACAACGACCTTGACCTTGATAGGAGGTTTTTTAAATAGAAAAAAAGTAGGTCAACTTTATCCTTAGTATTTCTTGCTCTGCTACTGCACAGTGTTCTTTTTTTTACCTAATAGCGTTTAAACTGAACGAAGAGTATTGTAAGTAGGACTACGGATTCTGTTTCATTCTCATTTTCATTTAGCCTACTAACAAATAATTAGGAAGAAATACCTGAAAATAATTGTTGCGGAAATTGCAGGAGCTGCCAAAATGGTGATATTTTCCCGTTGAAACAGAATTTCGAAATTAGTGGTTATTTCCCCCCAAGAAATACAAGTTACAAGCTTTTCAGTCATACCAGCTTAAGTAATAGCGTTTAAGTAATGTTTTGAACTAAGTGACCTTAGTTGTTTTAGTGGCATTTAGAAGTTGAATTGTCAATAAACACGGGGTTGGTATGGATAACAAAAATAAACGAAGAAGTTTGTTATCCATACCAACCCCGTGTTTATAAGTGACCTTAACTGAATGAACGTTCGTCCCGGTTGTTTACATTTTGTTTACCTTTCGAGCACTAATTTGGCAGCATACTGTTTTCCTTATTCCAGTGAAACCGCTTTCAATCATTAAGTTTTTTGACGACCTTCAAATTCTCTTATTTTCTTAATAATCGTTATTTAGAAGAAAAAAAAGCGAATTTTGGCAGCTCATGTCACTTTAGAAGATGAAGCTACAGTAAATAAGCATAGTAAATTTAAAGGATTATTGAAAAAAATTGTTTAAAACCGGTGACCTATTAGAATTTTCATAAACGCTCAGATGTTCTAGTCAGTAAATAAGATTTAAGTTTAGATTGAAAAAAAAGGAGATGACGATTCCATTTATCTAATAATATTGGTAATTTATTTCAAGCTCTGAGACCAACTGAGAAATGCTATAATGAAAAAAAATGAAAAAATTCTGACTGGATTTTCTCACTCGATCGCCGACTGGATTTTCTCACTCGATCGCCGACTGGATTTTCTCACTCGATCGCCGACTGGATGTTCTCACTCGATCACCGACTGGATGTTCTCACTCGATCGCCGACTGGATGTTCTCACTCGATCGCCGACTGGATGTTCTCACTCGATCGCCGACTGGATGTTCTCACTCGATCGCCCATACGAGGAAGAGTTGCCAGGTATTCGCCGAAGGTCGGGGTTTCCTCCGGGCAATCACCCCGGTTTCCTCTCCCACTATAGCTGGCAACGCCGCCATATAAGTGAAATAATCTTGAGTACGGCGTTAAACATCAAGCAATCAATCAATCAATCAGGTTTCAAATCTGGTAGTTGCGTCCGAGCTGCTTTAGCCTACTAATTTTAATTTAAAAGAGGAAATCTTATTGCCAAAATCCCCGTTTTGTCCAAAGCTCTGAATATCGTTATATTATTTGTATTCTCAGTTCAAGTTAGCCTATACTGTTAGTATCTGTTACTTATATAGGCCAGGGGATGATTATATATTCAGTTAACAGCTACAATCCTAGTCATTCACGCGCACCAAGTTGCTCTGGTACAGAACACTTCTATCAAGACAGAAAAAGCCTTTTAGCCAGAAAAGCGCCCGTCAGGTTCAGAATAGGAAGTCATTAAACCCCCAAAATAAGATTTCGGTAGCTCACCAAAAATTCTGCAAATCCGAATTCAGGTCTGTTTGGTAGATATAATTCTGTGCAGGCGTATAGACAGACGGGTTCCGACGCTTGTAAATATCACGAGAAACAAGTGATTGTGTTACACAATTTGTTAATGGGACATTATTATTGCAAATGTGTTGAAAACGTTGTTACTGTGTTGCGGGACTTGTGAGTCAACTGGATTTGTTGCGAACCTTGTCGATGGATTTCACCTTTTGTAGAAAGTGTTGCTAAACTCTTCATGGCTATGCATGTGTTACGGACATTGTAGTTGTGTTGTAAAACTTAACATGGTTATGCATCTGTTACGGACATTGTAGTTGTGTTGTAAAACTTTACATGGCTATGCATGTGTTACGGACATTGTAGTTGTGTTATAAAACTTTACATGGCTATACATGTGTTACGGACATTGTAGTTGTGTTGCAAAACTTAATATGGCTATGCATGTGCTACGGGCATTGTAGTTGTGTTGTGAAACTTTACATGGCTATGCATGTGTTACTAACACGGTATTTGTATTGCAAAACTGTAGGCCTACATGGGTTTCAAACTTTGAGAATAGGTTATAAAATCTGTAAGTATGTCAGGAACTTTGTAAATGTACCAGAGACCCTGTAATTGTGCTGTGCATACGGTAACCTTATAGACGTGTTGCAAAACTAGTGATTGTGTTGCAAAACTAGTGATTGTGTTGCAAAACTAGTGATTGTGTTGCAAAACTAGTGATTGTGTTGCAAAACTAGTGATTGTGTTGCAAAACATGTTGTTGTGAACATTGGAAACGTGTCACGAACGTTGTAAATGAGTTTTGAATGCTTCAAATGTATTGTAAACAATTGCCTCAGGCAAAGTGGCTTGAGCTTGAGCTATTTTTTCAGCATTTAAATCAAGCAGAACAAAATAAGAGCCTTCTTCTGACATCAATTTGGGGGTTGCACGCTACAGCAGTTTTATAAGCAGCAGAAACTCAACAATGTATACACGCATCCCAGCTATTTGAATTTGTGCCCGTTATTAGCGCATATTTTCGGTTAAAACTGACTTTACTGATACTTTTTAATCTTAAGTCACATCCTTAGTTTTAACTTCTCTTGGTGATCTCAATTCATCGAGAAGTCAAGATTTTGGGAGTTCACTAAGCCAAATACAACAGTTGTTCAGACACGCCGTCTATTTATTATCTATTTATGTGCCGAGATTTTACGAACTGAAAGGTTAGCCACAGTCTATCACATTCCTTTCAGAGGGTGGAGTTTTGATCACCATGGTTCGCGGGGAGGTTCGTTTGTCTAAACCACCAAACACTAGGAAGGTGTTTAAATACAAACTCCTGAAAACAGCTACTCTCATTTGTTTTTGGATATGCACGGTAGGTGAAAACTTGTACCATTTTACACATGTACCATTTTACACATGCACAACGCCGGTTCGTGACTTGTCAGTTAGAGTTTATATTGTTTCTTTTCCGTCGACTTTTGCCTGTGTGTGACTGTTAATCTGCAGGTATCCTCGAAAGATCGGAAGTTTTCTCAGTTAACTTTAAAGCTGACAACGACGCAATTATATACTGAACCGCAAAAAAAAACAAAAAAACACGTCACTCCTTTTTGGATATTGATAATCAGTATATTTAAAATAGATGCAAACAACACACTTATCAACGGAATGATTCCAAGTGCAAGTGCAAGGGAGGACAGGTGGCGCCACAGTGCGATCTGGAAGTCAATAATGTGTATGGGCACCATGGGCGTTGATTACAGCGTTACATCGTCTGAACATTGAGTGGATAAGACGGTTGATAAAGGGGATAAAAACTCTGTGATACGGCTGGGTGAGTTCAACTGCAGTTATCGGCTTTAGCCGCACGAGATTGAGCCTCCTTTGAACTTTGTTCCACAAGTGTTCTATCAGGTTTAAGTCTGGACTGAGAACAGGCCATTGAAGAGTCTGTATGTTGCTTTGACGGAGGAAGTCTCTCGTTGCTCTGGCAGTATGGGCTCGTACGTTCTCCTGCTGGAAGACATGATTTCCATGACGAGCAAAATGGGGCACGATGAAGGTCTCAGCGCCTGATCGATGTAGCGGGCAGCTTTTACACCATTTCCCCTACCAGGACCAACATTCTGGAACATCATAGGGCCTAGTTTTTGATTCAGTGCTACAGCACCCCATACCATAATGCTGGGACATCCCCACGCGTCTCTTTCCAGAACACACCCATCTGCAAAACGCTTCCCTCGTATACGCCACACTCATTCGCCCACCAACCGTCGAGATGCAGTATCGACTTTCATCGGAGAAGACTACAGTTTTCCACTACCGGTGACACCAATTCCGATGCTGTGTGGCAGACGAGCGCGATAATGTCGAGCAGTGAGGATCGGACCCCTGTAAGGCCTGTGACATCTGACATTTGCCTGCCTCAAACGCCTGTGCACAGTGTCGTCGCTGATTGGTCTCTGGTGATCACCAATGGTGGTCCTTGCAGTTTCCGCAGCTGTAGCGAAGCGGTTTTTCAGGTGTTGATGGACAATCTGTCGATCCTGCCTCAACGTTGTTAAAGGCGGTCTTCCACTACGAGAACGGTCTGCTGTGCTTCCAGTGGCTTGAACCCGTTGCTGCAGGCGGTATATTGTTCGGACATGAACAATAAAGTAGTTTGACAAAGGTCTTGCAGGCTGGACAGCATGAAGTCTTTCCAAGGCTTGGTCTCTCTGCTCCCGTGACAGTCGTGGCGCATACTCGGTGGCTTTTCTATAGGGATGACACATCGCAACACACGTGCATTGTGACCTTCAGGCAAAACGAACCGAAAAAGCACCTCATCAATACTTTAGTAACTGTGCTTTGACGACGTGTTTTGCATGTTAGTAACATGATCAGAAACCAAACTTTCTTGACCACTGGACTCAAACCAGGTCTAGCAAGTATATCAAAAGAGAGAAATTATTTAAAAATTATGATAATATATGCATTTGGCAACATTTCAATATTCTTTTGCGGTTCAGTATATTATAAGTATACCCTTGAGGGTAGCATTGCAAGCATTGCCATATATACCGCATGCGTAGAGCGATTATAGTAAGTATTGGGATTACATGGCGCGGATAAATTGGTCACATGATACACAAATCCCCGTGAATTAAGTTGTTCGGTTAACAGTTCCCTGCATAATCGCATAATCGAAAATAGCCGATAATTTCAACATTCTGTTTTTACGTCAAAATATCAACATTTTCGCAGCTCATGCCACTTTAATGTTATTTATTTTCAGGGACTATTCAATGCTGTCACAGCCACGACTTTGGTGGATTTCAAAGAGATTCTTCAAACGGATTTTGATAAGCTGGGTATAGTGATGGTTTTGAGAACCGTAGGCAATCTTGTAGGAAGCCTTGTTGGTGGAATTTTACGGGACAAAGGTGGCATCAAGTCCGAGCTTCTCTTAAGCATTTCTGCCGCTATTTGCTCTATAGCCAATATCCTTAAGCCTTGGGCCAGGAACTTGGCGTTTTTCGGTTTTCTCAATTTCTCTGAAGGATTTGGACACGCTTCTGCAAATACAGGTATATATGCAAGTGGAACAATTGTTATTTCTTCGATGTATTGTTCAATTTCTTCTTTATATCAGATGTTTTTTTGAAGAATTTTACAGTTCTCTGGTGGGGCCTCGCTTAGAGTCACGGTCTCTCAGTAAGACACAGGCCTCCCATCGATGCTGCGCGGGTTTAATCCAACTCAGACCAAATAAAAATTAAAAAAAAATCTGAGTGGATTTTGCACGCGATCGCCTTGTATGGGAGAATTACCAGGTACTCGCCGAAGGTTGGGAGTTTCTTCCGGGCAATGAGCCCGGTTTCCTCCCCACTAAACCTTACAACGCCGCCATATAAGTGAAATAATCTAGAGCGCTGCGTTTAACGTCAATCAATAAATCAAAAATGTTATATCAAATGTTATATAAAGAGTTTTACATGAAAATCTTCATGGGTTCTCCGTGATCCAGTCCAATGGATAACGGTTTTTAACTTATTTCGTCTTCACGTTGTGGGTTTTTGAAAGTTCCCATTTGTCTTATCCAGAAGATTTCATCAAATCATTACTGAAGAACGAATGATACTAAACAATTTAAAAAATCTTTTGAAAGATTTTCGAAAATCCGTGACTCCAAGCTTTTAAAAATAAAACATCAATGGAATAATCAATCAATCAACCATCAAAAGATCAATCTATCAATCAATCTTCCAAAACAAGACCGTTCTTCTGTAAGCGTTATATTGACTTTCGTTTTTTTTACAACATGCAACCATTCTTGATTTAAAATGTTTATTATTCCATTTTTGTTATATACCTTGTTGGAACTCAACGATTGCATATTTTATCTCTATTTATAATCATAGCAGTTTCACATTTTCAAACATCCATCGACCCTTCGGAAGATTCACTTTGGAAACTGGTTTTGAAGAATGGACTCTTATTTCATATTTTCAAATTTAAACCGACTGGCGTAGGTAATACTTTTTGAAAAAAATAACCATTGATATTTTATAAATGCGTATTTATTCTTGATGTTTCAGTAAACAACGCTTTGCTTTTGTTCATGTGGGGTAAACAAGCCGCCATGCCTGTACATGCTTTTCACTTTGGCTACGGACTAGGTGCGTTGTTAGGACCATTGATGGTGAAGGATTTTCTCTCCGTCCGATGCCCAATTTCCAATGAAACTTCAAACACTACTAGTGTCTTCCTGAATTCATCTTCGGCTATTCCGGACTCAAAGTGTCAAAATTCTACCAACGGTAATCCCGTCGTTTTGAAGGAATCACGACTGGAGGCGCCATTTTGTATTTTGGGGATCTTGTTGGCTACTATCAGCGTGGCGCTGTTGACTTTCTATTTGCTGGAGAAGTGTTCAAAAACTTTTAGAATGGACTATGCATCTGTGGCAGTGAGGGATGATAAGTTAAAGACCCGTTCCTGTGACGTGTCTGTGTTAAGAAGTTTCTTCTCTCGATTCGCCGCCGGATTGTTTATGGCGTATATGTTTTTCACGACTTTTGAGGGCGTTGTCTATTCCTATCTATTCACTTTTGCTTATGAAAGTCGAATAGGATTTTCCAAACAAGAGGCTGCCTACTTACTGTCGGCTTACTGGGCGTCTTATACATGCAGTAGACTAATATCGTCTTTCATTGCACATTTCCTGACAGTCAAAATCATGCTTTTTATCGAATTGATTGGGAGTCTAACATCGCTGTTGGCTATGGCTGTTTTCGGGTTCAAAGGGAAATTAGCCATGTGGCTCTCCGCTTGCTTTCTAGGCGTATTTTCTGCTCCAGTTTGGCCGTCTGGTTTAGCATGGGCGGACCGGTACATTCCAGTGACAGCCATAGTGGTAGCTGCTACAGACGTCGGGGCTGGAATAGGTGGATCATTATGCTCTTGGCTGGCCAGCCATTTAATAGAAATTCAGCATATCCGGTCATACCTATACGTAGCTTCCGGTGGCTGCGCTTGCGCAATTGGTTTGCTTATATTTTTGCAAATTATGGGTTATCGTCATGGAGATCGCCATGTAAAACGTAAAAATGATTCCATCGAGATAAGCGGTGTAGTTCATTGACTGCTTGAGATGCACAGATTTAAGATCGATTGATTGATTGATGTTGTATACCGCACTCAAGATTATTTCCCTTATATGGCGGCGTTTCCAGGTAAAGTGGGGGAGGAAACCAGGCTCTTTGTCCGGAGGAAACCCCCGACTAACAAGATCGAACTTAAATATTAAGTGACATGAGCTGCCAAAATGTTGATATTTTGACGTTGAAACAGAATGTTGAAATTATCGGCTATTTTTCTCAAGACGTATGATTCAGAAGCTTTTTAGTGCTTCTAGTTTCGAAAATGTACGATAAAGTATTATTTTCAACCAACTTTGGCTTAGAATGAATGAATGGTCGTCCCGGTTATTTAATTTTTTTTTACTTTTCGAACACGTTTTCGGTTCGTACAGGCCACATACTGTATGGATTTTCGTCATTCCAAAGCTAATCATTTAGATTTTCAATGACTTTCAAAGCCTCTTACTGTTGTGGTTATCAAAAATGATGGAAAAAGTGTGAATTTTGGCAGCTCATGCCACTTTAAGGAAATGGTAAAGAAAAGCAGGTAAGATCGCGGGTTTGAATCACTCTCTCACTCAGTGCAACTCAAAATTGTAAGATGTATGAGTTGGCTTTTCAAGCTATGTGGAAGAGTTGCCAGGTACTCTCCGAAGGTCGGGGATTTCCTGTGAGCAAAGAGCCCAGTTCCCTCTCCAACTAAACCTGGCAACGCCGCCTTTCAAGTAAAATAACCAGGAGAGCGGTGTAAAATATGAATGATGAATCAATCCATCAATCTGAGGTTAACAACCTTACATAGATGGCTGCTGCGCATCAGGGGGCTGTTGACACCGACGTAACTTTGCACCTGGTCGCAACGTCATGACAACATATACCTTCAACATTACGTTACGACCAGGGGTAAAGTTACGACGGGCGTAAAAGTGTTGAGAAACAGCCCCCAGGCAATGGGTGAGTGAGTGATTTGGGTTTTACGTCCTGCTCAACAGTATTTCAGTTATATAAAGACGTTGTCTCCTTCTTGCAGGGCGGATTTCCACCGCTCTTTTTAGGTGCTGCCTCACCGAGAAGACTTGCCGAAGACAACCAGCAAGCCCCCTCACCCAGTCACAGTATACTGACACCGGGCCAACCAGTCGCTACTCTAACTCCTATTGCTGAGCGCCAAGCGAAGTAGCAGCAGCTACCACTGTTGAAGTCTTTGGTATGACTCGACGCAGGCTTGAACCCGGATCTCCCAGGCCTGAAGCGGACGCTCTACCGACTGAGCTGTCGGGGCTGGTCCCAGGCAATGGCCCTCCAAATAAATCGGGTAAAAATCGACGAACAATTATAGATTAAGCAAAATTATTTTGAAAGCGATGTAAAACACCAATCAATCAATGAATGAAGAAACTGAATCGACGAGGGTCATTTGATACAGCCATTTGCGTTACCTGATCATAATCAGTCAAAAAAGAGAGACAACTGAATTCAATGTAAAGAAATGTTTATCAAGTATGTAAATGTAATAAGAATAGTCTATAATAAAGAAATATATACCAGTATCAAAGAATAAAAGATAGAAGAAACCTGTAGAGATAAACAGCTAGGGTTGATAGTACCACTCCAACCCACATCTACTGATCACCGGTTCCCACGGATGAAGTCTTTTTTAAAAACCCTGTGGTTCCGAAGATGTCAACTACTTTAGTATAACAGAAATATTAGCTCTGCACTAACAATCTCTTAACAGTTGGGTTTATGCTTAGTTTGGGGGAAAACCCTGTTTTACCCTTTATAGTAGAGATTGTGTTACTTTTATAACTTCCCCTTATGAGTGAGTGAGTAATGATGTGAAAGATTTAACATTTCTTGATTTTTTTACGACAATTTTTAAAAAGTCTGGCAGCTCATGCCACTTTAAGCAGCCTGGTTTTAGCACATGTTATACTGTTTTCAATAATATAGCTGGAATGTCTTTCTAGATGTTGTGCAGTAATTCCCTCAATCGCACGACTAATCCACGAAGTGTAATTCTGTCTGAAGGAACAAAACAAAGCACTAATTTGCTTAAATCCATCAATTCAGTGATGTCAGCATTTTTTGCGACTTCCTGTAAAACGATGCCGAAGCTGTATATATCAGAGAAAGCCGTTGTCTCCTCTCCTCGTTTCACTTCCGGGGCAAGATGGCGGCATTTGCTAAGTGCCCGTCCCACGGTGTAGAACATTCCTTCCTCTAATGTAGCCATACCCATATCGATGAAACGGATTTCCCCTTGTTTATTGACCAAAATATTATCTGGTTTCAAGTCGTTATGCAGAACTCTTTTCTTGTGAATCTTTTTCAGTCCATACGCGGCGTTTAGACAGGCCTCAATCCAAACCTTCTTTGACAGCGTTTCTTTATCTAAAGCTTTGTAAAAATCTTCCCCGTCGGCGAAACACTCTTGCACAATGACGGGAAGTTTACTGATGTCCCTGTCTTCAATGATTCCATAGAACTTGGGAACGACACAAGTTTGTGAGAGATACCGAAGAATCCTGGCTTCGTCAACAATATCTTCATAACGACTTTTAGACGATCGGTCGAATTTTGCAACAATATCGTGTGACTCTTCGTCCAGAAGAAGCTTTCCACGAGAGACGAAGCCGTACACACCTGTGCCAAGGACGTTTGTTTTCCCATCGTCGCTGGTGAACAACTTAATATCCTTGAAGGAGAGTTGGGACAGATCTATTTCACTAAGGGACGGTATGATGGAAGAGTCTGGGGATTCTGCAGCCCTCCTACCCCAGGCGAGGATGTCGTCTATAGCATCTGCAATATTGAAGTTGAGCATTTGATCTTCACAATTAAGGCCTATGCTTCCAGATTTGATCTTTTGTCTTTTAACAATATTATCTGAGCACTCAAATGAGTATGTAGGCAAAGGTTGATTTTCTGAATTGTCAGTGATCTGCTCGGGGAAGTCTTTGTGCGGACTATCTGGAGCAGATCGTTTACGTGTTGTTGTGGTTTCAATGGCATTGTGGATCGAACCATCGGCATACTGTAAAGAACAAAAGTATCTGATATCAGATGTTTTGTCTACAGTTTGTTCTGGACCAAGGCAACTAAAAAAAGTAAATCAACACAGCTACATATCCTTACCATGCTCTTGAAACAATGTACGCTACTCTGGAGAAGGACATTCGT
The DNA here is from genome assembly GCA_963971465.1 of Lepidochitona cinerea. Lineage (NCBI taxonomy): Eukaryota > Metazoa > Mollusca > Polyplacophora > Chitonida > Tonicellidae > Lepidochitona > Lepidochitona cinerea. The sequence continues at coordinate 16,086,233 of OZ020554.1, forward strand.
ACCTTGTTCCAAGATGATAGTAGGTGATAAAACAAATCAAATACTAACCTGACAAAGAGAGACCAACTGTGGTACAAAATAGCTGTCGAAAACTTTTGGCAAAATAGTCTCTTCTGGTCTCTGTCAATAGAAACAAATCCGAAATTAATAAAACAATAGGACAATTTGAAACCTTATGCCCTTACCTTTGCTTTGGAGTTTGTCTATGAAATAAACCTTTGAATTACACACATAATGATATGTATTTGTTTACTTAAACAGAACCATGGCAATACACTGTTACATTAATGTTCATGTTGGACATTTAATATATTAAAATTAAATGAATTAAAACGAAAAGAAAATTAATATCAGATAGTTACTTTTTCAGTATACATGTATGTGTGTAAAAGATAATAATGGTAGTTACCTTTGTACCACGTATCAGGTATTCTCGATATCTTCGAATTTTCTCCCGAGTGTTTAGAGCCCTTGGACCAGGGGAGTTAGTTTGTGCCATTTGGGGCAGTCTCCAGGGCTTAGCATTCTGGATTTCCTGATCCTGGAACAAATACAAGACTGCAATTGACTTCTAATATCATTGTGTCTGTTTCACAAGTGAAATGGCGTTTGCTTAAGTTTTTACGTAACTGTCAAAACAATGTACCTATACGTACAGTACCAATGGGTGTCATGGCAGTACGCAAAAACTTAGGCTACATCGCTTTGTGAAGCAATCCCCTGTGTGAGTTATTTTAACCGTAAGCAGAGCAGAATGATTAGGGGCCTGCTCCCCTGATTAACTATTTTACACGGCGAGGTTGAAAAAAGTAACATAAGCTTTCTTTTAAACCCTGGCTCAGTATAGGTAAAAGCGTTGGACGCTCAATCCGAACAGTCTTCCACCAATGGGTCGGGGTCGAATCCCACTCAGTCCAAAAAAAATTCTGACTGGGTGTACGACCTATGTGGGATGGTTGCCAGTTACCACCGGAAGGTCGTGGGTTTTTCTCCGGGCATAGAGCCCGGTTTCATCTCACAATAAAAGTTAAAACTGGCAACGCCGCCATATAAGTGAAATAATCTTGAGCGCGGCGTAAAACACCAAACAATCAATCAATTAAACCCATCACAGGGGTCTCGGTGGCTTAGTCCGCAGAGTGATAGTCCCCCATTCAGACACAGGCGCTGGTTCGAATCGCGCTCAGACCAAATAAAAATTTGTGAGTAGATTTTCGCTTCATCGCAATATGTGGAAAAATCGAAGGTTGGGGGTTTCCGCCGGCAAAGAGCCGGATTTCCTACCCCACTAAATCAGGCAATATTAATGAAGAATATTTTCTGTGTGTTTATAGTGTTCATTAATAAATCGACCAATTGAACCCATCACGATTATATTGCGCTTACAAACTAATATCTAGTCCAAAAAGATCCACCGAGCATAAAATAGCCACAGCTGTCCGAAAATGTATATTTTGTTCCTATTTCCGAGAGACACAGACCTTCATCGAAAAATAACACAGACACTTTCATCAGATGACAATGGTTGGTCCTCTAATATAATAAACAATATATTACAGAACCCTGTATTGTCAGATAAAAGTGCCTATGAAAAATAAATAATCCTCGTCAAATAAAAAAGACCCTATGGCCTTTGTGGTCTGAAGACTATTGATTTAAGAAATGTTTGAAACTCTCTTTAAACCCATCACAGACTATTGATTTGATAAAAACCCAACCATTATTCTGTTTTAACGAAATAAAAAATATCCCCATGTGGGTATCTCGCCAGTGTCACTTTAAAACTGCGTCTTTATGCAAGTTTGGAGAATCGTAACGTTCCCAAAGTAAGGATACGAAGTTTCGCTAATTCCGAGTAACGAACTCTTAACCCTAAAGTCCCCGGTAAACTAACCTTTTGTGCAGAGTAGTACAGAAAAAAAAACTATTGTTTTTGAACACTTACATATATACCGAAACATTATTTTTCAACACAAACGATTTCATCACATTTGGAATTCAGAATAAATATTTTTTATGACAAAATAACGCCTATCGTCCACATTTACAGAGAGGTAAAATTGAGATGACGTTTCGTCATACAACACAACATGTATAACAGCCTATCGCTTGTAGAGCCAAAACTAAATCTTTATTTACCTTTCTTTCTTGATCATTGTTAACTGTCAAACTTCTCACGCCAACGGCATGAACGTTTGCAAAGGGTTTGGTATCGAAATTGTCTTTCGACAGGGAATTCTGCCATTTCTTTTCCGAATTCTTTAGAGAGGAGAAAAACTGCGTGTCGCTTGTCGCCATGATTGCTATTTGTTTACAAGCGAAGCGCTATGGTAACGTTGTGATCCTCTTCAAAGATGACGTCAAAAAGGAACGTTTTCTAGCGATGACGACTGCAGCGCCATGTAGTGACGTTGCCAACACATCGCGCGTTACAAAGGGAGGTAACCATTCCAACGTATAATACGTTGAAACAACTGCTCAGTAATGTACAGATCGGCGCTTAAAATTCAGGGTCATTAACAATTTAACAGCAGGTTTACCTTGGGTAATAAGCCAAAGAGAGGTCATCAGTTCTCAAAACCGTGTGAATTTGCATCCAACCGAAGTTTCCATTGTGTTTCGTTTTTAAATAAAGCTCAAAATATCAACATTTTGGCAGCTCATGCCACTTTAAACAATTACTTTATTCCTATAAGAATTCGATTTTTGTGTTAGGGTACCGTTTTAGTGTTAGATTCTGATAGTCACATGAATTCTCGATTGTCTTCATTTTATTCACCGATACACCCAATATAAAAAGTGGCATGAGCTGTCAAATATATCGAAATTTAGTTGAAACAGGTGAAGGGCCCAGCTATGTTTTGGTAAATTTTATCGACAATTGCAAGGTAGGCCTATAGGCCTTCTCAATGTCACTTTTGTGTACTGTTTTACGATGCACTGCTGTCTTATTATTTCCACTTATCATTATAAGAGCCTAAATCTACATTTATCATTCTTTGCCGAGATTTTGTCTCTCAAAGTCATACTCATGACCTGTGGATGGGTTTCTCCCTGTGTGTTCTTTATATAAGTTCTCCGATAAAAACAAATCGAAGAATGGTTTTCAGGGGAGGCCACTCGTGCATACGTTTTTACAAAGTGCTTCCACTTGACATTTTAGACAGTCTTCAATATAAATTGGTAGAAGAGGTAATAGCTGCTGAAGGATTTAATATTACGATAAGTCCTATGAGTATCCACTCCAGCTAATTCGTTAATCAAGCAGAAGTTAGGCGTCGATAGAGCCAGCTACCCATACAAATCGAAATGCATGTATTTTTTTCTCTCTCATAAATTTATATTGTTAAGAGAAGTTGAACGTTTAAAGTACCTTGAAAAATTAAAGGATGGACGCTAAAATAAAACATCTTGGTAAAGGTAGATTTGCATACGAATCTAAGCTGGATGTGTGCCAATAACGGACAAAATTCAAATAGGCGGTAGGGCTATCTGTTTAATTGGTATCAGCGAAGAATGACAAACAATTAGCTAATTCGGGAAACTTGTCCCGGTATTTGGCAGCTCATGCCGCTTTAACGTACAGCTCTATGAGGAAAGCTCCTATTTTGGACCTCTTGATAAACATTGTCTCAACGAACGAAATTGTCCTTGTATGTAGTAGCTCATACCACTTTAAACGTTATTATCCCAACATTTATAAACCAATCTTTATCAGAATTCAATTAATAGCAATACTCAAAGAAGTTACTGAAATCGTCATAGCAAAGATTGTTGAGGAATTGTTGAGGAATTGTTTAGGACTTACTGGCAGAGTTAAGGACTCGGGGTCAAATCTACAGATTCTGCATGTACACACAAAATTGTTTGCTAAGATTGTGACTCCAAAAGACTTTTTCGCCATGTTTTCAACTGGAAAACCACGCGTAACTAAAAAAACACGCGTAAAAAATTGTAGTGTGTTATGACATTTAATCATGTGGAATACGTACGTATCCCTGCAACTTATTCTAAAATACAGCCCATTACTACTATATTGAGATCTCGATAAGCACAGAGCATGTTTGTCCGTCTGTGAGTCCGTTTATCCGTGATCAAGTTTTATTGCCAACGCATTTCCTACAGTTTTAAATCGATTTTCCTGAAACTATGTGAATACCGATTACCATGTGTGAGCTGAAGGTATCCTATTAGCAAAATCATGTATAACTTAAATGTATCCTAGCTGTAGCAAGGCTATATGACTTAATGGTATGTTGTAGCAATAACGAAAAGCTTAATTGTATCCTATAACTGGAATATGTGACTGGATGACAACGTATTATACAGCAATACGTGTTCCTTGATGTCATAGCGATTATGTTAAACTTGATGCCATCGTTTGTATATTAATGGCGTTCAATTTGATGGTATCGTATGTACATCGATGGCGTTCAATAGAATAACTCAATATTAATTAGCTTCTTACAAAATGACGTTCCTTGATGACATCTTACAGAATGACGTGTTCCTTGATAGCATCTTACAGAATGACGTGTTCCTTGATGACATCTTACAGAATGACGTGTTCCTTGATGGCATCTTACAGAATGACGTGGTCTTTGATGACATCTTACAGAATGACGTGTCCCTTGATGACATCTTACAGAATGACGTGTTCCTTGATGGCATCTTACAGAATGACGTGTTCCTTGATGGTATCTTACAGAATGACGTGTTCCTTGATGGCATCTTACAGAATGACGTGTTCCTTGATGGCATCTTACAGAATGACGTGTTCCTTGATGGTATCTTACAGAATGACGTGTTCCTTGATGACATCTTACAGAATGACGTGGTCTTTGATGACATCTTACAGAATGACGTGTTCCTTGATGACATCTTACAGAATGACGTGTTCCTTGATGGTATCTTACAGAATGACGTGTTCCTTGATGGCATCTTACAGAATGACGTGTTCCTTGATGACATCTTACAAAATGACGTTCCTTGGTGGCATCTTAAGCCCGGTATACACTGAGAGTTTTGCTGCGACCCGACCCGACGCGACTGTACCCGACTCGAGTCGGGTTCAGTCGGCTTGAGTTGCGTCGCGTCGTAGACCGGTATACACTGCACACAACTGAAGCCATTGGGGGACCTGACGCTCGGAACTCTCTAGTAGAAAAAGGTACAAAAAAGACGCTTGTTTGACATCACGTGACTGTAATAAAGTTTCTGATTGGCCTACCGATTCAGACTCTCTTCGACGATCGTCGCAAGAGTGGATACACTGTCTGACCAGACCCGACTCAACCCGATTGTTGATCAAATATCTAGCAGGGTCGGGTCGCAGCAAAACTCTCAGTGTATACCGGGCTTAAAGCACTACTAAAGCCCGGTATACACTGAGAGTTTTTGCTGTGACCCGACCCGACGCGACTGTACCCGATTCGAGTCTGGGGCGTACTTGATTGACGTGCTCACAGCACAGCGGTAGTTGCTGTCAGCAGGGTGCGAAACAAGTGAACTTTCAGCACTGTAATCGTTCTAAAATGGTGGATGAAATAACTTCTTTTTTTAAATCTTACAGCTTCAATAATAGACAGTGAAATACATCAGTCATACTTTCAATAAAGTTTTACTTCTTTTGTGAAAAAATTATCAAAAGTCAACACTCGTATCACACAAAATTTCATTTTGCGGTCGGTTGCTAGGTTGATCACGTGACCTGAAGCAAGCTGCTGAGGCCACACTACCTTTTGGCTATGAGCAGTCTCAGCACGCTATGAGCATGCTGAGGGTCCAATCTAGTGCGACGTAGCACGCTGAGAGCTGCTTTGAGCGGTGAATCAAGTACGCCCATACACTGCACGCAACTGAAGCCATTGGGAAACTTGACGTTTGGAACTCTCTAGCAGAAAAAGGTAAAAAAAAGACGCTTGTTTGACGTCACGTGACTGTAGTAATATTTCTGATTGGCCTACGGGTTCAGACTGTCTACGACTATCGTCGCAAGAGTGGATACACTGTCTGGCCAGACCCGACTCAACCCGATTCTTGATCAAATATCTAGCACGTCCAGATCACTCCCGACCCGACGCAACTGAAGCCGACTGACACCGATTTGCGTCGTGGACTGGTATACACTACACTTTTTCTCTGCGACGCGACGCGATTTTCCAGTCGGGTCGGGTCGGGTCGCAGCAAAACTCTCAGTGTATACCGGGCTTTACAGAATGACGTGTTCCTTGATAGCATCTTACAGAATGACGTGTTCCTTGATGACATCTTACAAAATGACGTTCCTTGGTGGCATCTTACAGAATGACGTGTTCCTTGATGACATCTTACAAAATGACGTTCCTCGATGACATCTTACAGAATGACGTGTTCCTTGATGACATCTTACAGAATGACGTGTTCCTTGATGGCATCTTACAGAATGACGTGTTCCTTGATGACATCTTACAGAATGACGTGTTCCTTGATGACATCTTACAGAATGACGTGTTCCTTGATGGCATCTTACAGAATGACGTGTTCCTTGATGGCATCTTACAGAATGACGTGTTCCTTGATGACATCTTACAGAATGACGTGTTCCTTGATGGTATCTTACAGAATGGCGTGTTCCTTGATGACATCTTACAGAATGACGTGTTCCTTGATGACATCTTACAGAATGACGTGTTCCTTGATGACATCTTACAGAATGACATGTTCCTTGATGACACCTTACAGAATGACGTGTTCCTTGATGACATCTTACAGAATGACGTGTTCCTTGATGGCATCTTACAGAACGACGTGTTTCTCGATGACATCTCACAACCATAGATATCTTATAATAACTAGATTGGCTATGCGCTATGCGCTGCGCAGTAGAAAACGGCCCAATAGGGAGCGGGAGTCACATGACAATTCCACACATTTCCTGTCACCGGCGTTGTCATTACGCATGTGGAAAGCCTTTTGTCGTTCGAATATGACGCTCATTTCTGACGTTTTGGAACAAAAAACGCCAATCGAACTGAAAACGTCATAAAAAAACGTCACCTGTCACCGGATATCGCGAAATCTCTCGGTAGACTCCCAGGCCCTATAGTCCGTCACTTAGCAAAATGGCGGACTATAACATTAACGTTACAATCCAGAACGAGGTTACCGCTTGAAAACATTTCTTGTCGTTGTTGTTGCACGATAGTCAAGACATAGGCCCTACTAAAGCCACTTTTACACGTTTGTCACGATGGGCGACGAATAAATACAGCACCTATCGCTTGAAATGTATTCCATTGTCGAAAAAAAGGACAGAAAAGTTCATATTAGACTAGAAAACAGCTTGGTAACGCAAGTAAAAAATCACTTAGCAAGATGGCGATTTAGCTGCCGGAAGTCGCTTGTCGTTAGCCAATCTAGTTATTATAAGATATCTACATGTATGCTTACAACCTTGATATGTACATGTAACTCCGTATGACATTATAACAATGACGTGTAACTCAGTGGTATCTTACAAATTTCTATAATGTGTGTATTTTTTGCAGAGAGGTTTATTTCTTGTCTCTGTAGCCAGGCATTGATTACTATATTTTTAAACCGTTTAACATATTCACAGCGACAATAACAAATAATAGAGAAATGAAGTGAATACGTCACTGTCCTCAGTTTTGGTTACAACGTCCTATACTTATAACATGGACTATAGACACATATCATATTTAATCTCCATTTCGTTTTAGTTTAATGATTGTTTTTTTTTCATGTTTCCTCGTCATTTTTGGATATATAGCTATCATAGAGGGTTTGGAATTAATATATTTACCACAAATAAAATACTAATTTATAACAATTATTGTTAATGAATGCACTTTAGTAGATTTTCAATCACCCAAATATATTTTTCTCCCAAAAGAGCTTAGATACCATATTTATCCAGAACGCATCTTATAATATTACATAACAGCAAGCGTTCTTAGAGGTTGCCTTGGTGATGACGTCACACATCGGCTCTCTATGAGCACTTTGTGGGGAGGGGAGGGGGGGGGGGGGGGTCGGTGGTCCAGTGAGTTAGAGTGATCATCCCTCGGTCCCACACAGACCTTCCATCGATGCGGCCCGGCTTGGAATCACGCTCAGACCAAATTAAAATTGAAAACAATTGTGGATAGTGGATTTTTTTCTCGGTGGCCGTATGTGAAAGAGTTGCCAGGTACTCGTCAAAGGTCAGGGGTTTCCTCCGGGCAAGAGTTCATTTGACGGGAAAATATAACATTTTGAAACGCTTTAACCGACCAAGAAGAAGCTAGTTTCGCAAACTCATTAATAAGCCACATAATGTCTCCATTGCTAGGCTATAGCGTTTTAATTGTCAAAAAGTTGTATTATTTAATGGTTAGTGCGATCTAGCTATCAGAATGTTATCCCTTATGTTTATCCCTTGCGTTAACAAATATATTTATAATTAACTCTTTGAAAATATAAAACTCATTTTATTGTGATACTGATTTGTTCTGGTTCACACTATTGCAAGGGCAACCTTAAAATGCTTTAAAAAAGGTGCATTCCGATCTAACAGGCACTCACGAACGTCTCTCTTATCAGGACGCTTGTTAAAAAAATGGAAAGTTATCCGCGGAGCCGTCCTGAATGGGAGGACTTCAATCCACACTGAAGACTCTTCAGCTGAGAACGTTTAGGGTCAATGGTAGATAAAAACCCCCACATGAAAGGGCTCTGTTAAAGGCGTATGTTTGTTATTCTTCTTCAATATATAAACATATTTGATTAAGATTTAGCAGGACTGATATACCTAGAGTGGATCTTATCGTGTACTCTTTGTAGAAATCAAAGAAGGGAGCGATTCGGTCCGTTTACGTCCATAGCCTCTAACGTTTAATGGTAAAAATCAACACTTCAGCAATTTTAAAAGGGCTTTTTTCTATTAATTCGTACGCCGATTTGAACATCAACTACAGAGTGATTTTTGCTTTAACTAATTCTGCACACCCAACTGGGATAATTTTGTAGAACTGAATAACTATGAATCAGAAATATTAAATTGGTTGCAACTAGTTCCGAATAAACGTTTTAGTCTGGTATGGAGCCCGATGAAGCTAGTAACGGACAATTAATGCAAAAATTGGGCTTAAACAAAGAACAGTCTGTTTTTGCTTTTCGCTACAAAGCAGAATAAGTACAAAACAAAACAACCACCCAAATATCGATAAACAATACCTCTCTGAAAACTTTTAAGGGTCTGTCTTCTTGAAAAATAGCATAAGATTGACTTGTTGAGTATATTAAGGACGTTTTGGCTGCCGTTTTGCGTGAACACGAGTATAGGAAAGTTGATAACTAGCACAGAGAAAGTTGATAACTTGGACATGGATGTTCCCTTTTCTCGCTGTTTCTCTGTTAATGGCTGATTGTTTGGTGTTTTACTCTGCACTCAAGATTATTTCATTGATATGGCGGCGTTGCCAGGTTTAGTGGGGAGGAAACCGGGCTCATTGCCAGGAGGAAACCCCCGACCTTTGGCGAGTATCTGGCAACTCTTCCACATATGACGAACAAGTGAAAAATCCAATTATTATTTGATCTGAGTGTGATTCGAACCCGCGCCACTTCGATGAAAGGTTTGTGTGAGACTCTAACCCATGCACTAGACCAACTAGACCACCCTGTGTTTATGGAATTAACTGGCTAAAATCCAGTAATTTTACCAAAACTGGCTGTTGATGATATGTTCTAAATTTTATGAAAGTGCTATATGTTTGGTTTTTGATATTTTTCAGAGAGGGGGGGGGGGGGGGGGGGAGGTTGGGGCATTCGACATATCTCCTAACCATGCACCTGTAATTCACAGAGAAAATGGCAAAATCTGAGTGTGTTTTCACTCGATCGGAAGGGATACCAGGTACCTGCTCACATGGACTTGTCTTACCTATGGGGTAAAGATTTACCCACGGCACGAGTAGAATGCGTTTCCACGTTTGTCCTTGAACCAGGGGTTATTAAATTCTAGCCACTTAGATATTAACGTGGTGAACTACATTTACAACAGTTTGTAAGGATATATATATATATATATATATATATATGCCATAAAGGGACAAACGCCACATAATACTTTAACTTTTTCCGTGTGTCGCAATCGAGAAAATTAGAGAAAAAAAGCTCAGGAGTTCAAACAACATGGCGGACTTCTCGTGACAAATACGAGAGTCTGTTACAGTCGAAATCTCAACAACGAATGATTTATGTATTTTTGTATTCTATTTTAGAAGGGCAAATGCCAAATGCAGGTGGGTTTTTTTGGGAATAAAGAGACCTGCCCCCACCCGGAAATAATCTTGAATGCGGCGTTCAACACCAACAAATCCACGCTGAATTCTGAACCAATCCACTGTGTTAATAACGAGGTCGCCAGGATCTATATTTATAACTATAACAAATTCATTAAACAATCCTAACATCACACTTTACGTGATGAATCACTTAGAATTAAAAGAAACGCTAACCAGTAAAGAGAAGCTTGGACTAATAAAAGGACTATGAAAGGGATTGGAAACGTCTTTATATTACAGCCAGTCTACTTGCAACAGTTTGGCTGGCTATATCGTTCAGACATTCCGGTCCGCCCCAAGAATAGCCGAAACCCGTGTTGTGTATCCCAATTCATTAAAAACCTTGTCGATGTGATGGATATATGGACTGCGAATGTCTATTTGAAATGTCAGAATAGTCCAAATTGTTTTCTGCTGCTAACTTACAAATAGGCATGCGCAGTCCATATATCCACGACACCGGTAAGGTTCGGAATGAATCGGAATACACAACAAGGGTTTCGGCTATTCTCGGGGCTGATCGGAATGCCCTCACGGGATGTCTGAGGCAAACAATTGCGAGCCAAACTGTAGCGAGTAGAGTAGCTGTAATACGAAGGAGTTTCCCATCCCTTTCATATTAGTCCTAGAGAGAACAGAGTCAAATCCCGGAAGTAGTACCATTTGACGAAATAAGACAAGATGGCGACGCTCCTTGACGACTGGCTTCACCTTTCTAGGCTTCACTAGGCGTCTCCAATAGCTCCTATAGTGACTGGAATGTTGATGTGAATAACGATATACATGATCAAGTGTAGGAGAGGTTAAAAATGAGGTAAATGCGAGCAAACTTCAGGTTGAATTTCATGATGTTGATGCTTCGATTGATTTAAAGTCACATGATGAGTTAACCTCTGAGTGAACTCTTCAACCTAAGTACAATGGATTAAAAGGGCCGCTACTTCACCTTAGGTATGGGATGGTTGCCAGTTAACACCGGAAGGTCGTGGGTTTCCTCATGGCATATTGCCCGGTTTCCTCCCACAATAAAACTGGCGACGCCGCCATATAAGTGAAATATTCTTGAGTGCGACGTAAAACACAAAACAATCAATCAATCAATCTTCCCCTTAGGAATAGGATGACTTCTCATTTTAAAGGAAGCCTCAGTAGCTCAGTCGTGTTAGTCCGACACAGGCCTTCTATCGAAGTAACGCGGGTTCGTATCCCACGAGAAATTGAAAAAATTCTGAGCGTATTTTCACTCGATTGCCCTTTATGTGGAAGAGTTGCCGAAGGTCGAGCTTTCTTCCGGACACAGAGCCCGGTTTCCTCTAAACCAGGCCACGCCGCCATGAAAGTGAAATGATCTTGAGTGCAGCGATAAACAATCTAGCAATCTTCTTATGCTGAACCAAATAAACATGAAAACGTCATGCACTAGGAAAGGGAGGCAATCTAGTGTACTATACAGCTTGGTTATATCCAAAACTATTAATTTATATCTTCGAAAATTAAAAAGAAGAAAAGACAAGCACTTTCTTCATGAAGATATTAATAATTAATAATTACATTTGTCTTAAATACTAAAGAATGACTTTTTCGTGGAACATAGAAAATAATAAACAACAGGTTGAATAATTTTGGATGGGTAGATGTTAACGAACAATGAAATATGTAAAGATTCAATTAATTTATAAGATAAATCGATAAAAAGTCTTTTTTGTTCTTTTGAACACGTCTGCATCACCTTTCAGAATTCCCGTCACTAAAACTACACTGACTGTCCGAATACGCGGAATCGTTTAAACTGTTATCACTTTTCACGCGAGAGTCACTGGGTGTATCGTTTCCACTGCCGCCGATCTCGCGAAGGGCTCTCATCATTTTGGCGTTATGCTCCTGTGCTCGCGCACGTAGTGCCGCTATGCTTTCTGAACGTATATCTTTAGGTGGAGTTTTCAATGGACTATCTTCACACAATTCTTTTTCTTCTTCGTTAATCTTCTTTGATGCCTCTATAGATTTCTTGTGCATACCTGAAATAAATAAAGATGTTATTATATTTATTTATGATTACTAAAACACACGTGCACAGGGAAAATGTTCTTGTCTAAAATAACCATGGAGACAAGTTTATTATTGTGTTAAAAAGGGACATATCATTTAGACCTTTATACCCAACCATAAGTTGTTGTAATAAACCAAAACCCACGTGGATATATTTTTTGATTGATTTATAGGGTGACTGTATTGTAGTTTTTCCTGATGCTTGATTACGTCATAGGTTTATATTAATTGATTGACTGCTGTTTTGTTACTTGGTTGGTTTATTGTGTGTCAGTGAGTAATTGGTTGATAGGATGATTGATATTGAGGAAAGCATTATACGTTGGAACATGGTAGAAATTCAGCGACAGATTTAGGATGGTGGCCTGGACAAGCAATCTAACCCAGACCCCAGAGTAACACACTCGTCGCCTGTACTAAATCCGGCTGTCTTTTCCCTGAGACAACCGTCCAAAATCTGCAGGATTTCCTCTAGTTAAACCTCGCAACACCGCCGTATAAGTGAAATAATCTTGAGTGCGGCGTAAAACACCAATCTATCAATAAATCGATTGCTTGAATGGTCAACTAGTAGATTATTATTTTTAATGGTTGACCTGTGGATCAAAATGGCCATCTTACCTAGCAACCAAGGGGCACAGGAGTTTTCTATTCCTTTCTCGGCTGACTTGACAATTGTTTCCGGTAGAGGGAGTGAGTGTCGAACCATGGCGCCATATAAACCATATTCCGCCATGATACTACTTTTACCCCATTCTTTCTCCGTTTTTCGCCACTTTGCTCGTCTGTTTTGAAACCAAACCTGTGTATGACAAAGAGAAAAAATGATTATAAATAAATTAAAAAGAAAAGTCCCCACGGGTAAAAGCGTTTCGGATTCATTCTGTTCGACCTCGGCTCTTTTATTTATGTAGGGCATACAAATCAATGCAGATAGCATTTTCAAGCCCTGAAACTTACGTGTTTTCAAGTTTATTTTTGAGTCAAATAACTAAAATGACCATGTTTTAACGATGACATATTGATAACATATGTCTTCTTTAAAGTGGCATGGGTTGCTAAATAAAAGCCCAATTTCGTTGAAACGCAATCAGCTGACAGTTCGTTCAATGACAAAATAAAAGTTTCCGACTCTTATCATTCTTGGTGATGCATGTGGGCCTACACGGGTTAATGGTGTAACTAATATTTTTATTTCAATATCAATCATGTAGTTTTTTAAGATCCTTCAAACGCTGAACTTTTCTAGACAATCAAAATTTATAAAAAAGTCCAAATTTTGGCAACTCATGTCACTTTAAATGTTGGATTCTTCTTTACATATATATTCGTACGAATCTTCTACATGGGAATATATTTATGAAGAATTTCAAAAACGCCACGAAGAAAAAGAGCTTTTGTAAAAATCTCTTAAATCTGTTAGTCAAACAAAATTTCGATTTCAACTGTTCAACGCATATATACATTTCATATTTTATCTTAATGTGACGTATGCTATATTAAGATATATAATTCATGTGCCCTTTGTGTTGAAAATTATATTTCATGAAAATTGACACACTTTGACAAGTATGATTGTGTTTCTTAATGTCCGTTAGAATCTAGACGAAAGTAATAGTCCGGAATATGGCTGGGCCACAAGTTATATTTCGAAATGAACATGAAAGTTCTGGCGTTAGCGAAAACGAAATAACTGGAAATCTGTCCGAATCAACCATGAACATTTCTGCAATATCTCTGAAGATACTAGCAATTACTGTTGACCTAATCAGAAAAGATTGATTGATTGATGTTTTACCCCGCACTCAAGATTATTTCACTTATATGGCGACTTTGCTAGGTTTAGTCAGGGAGGAGACCGGACTCATTGGCAGGAGGGAACCAGCGACCTTCGGCGAGTACCTGGCAACTCTCACAGACGGCGAGACAAAAGTAGAAGATACGGAAGAGAGAGAGAAAATAATGTAGATTCAGGAAGGTAAAGCTGAGTTGTCTCGGAGCAAGTTAAAGGAATTATATACTTAGATTCCTCATTCCTTCCTATTCATTTAAGCCCATTTGCTCAATGATTGGGCTAATAATCGAATACGTTTCTGGTGAGATGAAGTATTGCATGAGCTGGTAAAGAAATGAACCTGACCTCCCCGTGTTTACACAGTTGCTCTTCCGGGCTAGACATGGTCGTTAAAGACGGGAAGATTGTGTCATTTTTCAAAGTTTTTTCAACGCCAATTGAAAATAAAATAACAAGTGTAAAATAACGGATAAGAGCCCCGGCGAGGCAATTAGTGCGTTGTCCTGCCATGAACCGAATACGAGGAGAGTGTAATTAGGGTCACGTGTTCCATTCCACTTCCTTGATCGACAAGACAGCGCTGAAGGCAGACTCTGCTTTTTTTCAAACAGCCGTATCAGCACGTCCAAAACAGTTTGACTGAAGAGCTTGCAAAAACGCATTATTTATAATATTAGAAATAGACGTCGTACGTCTTGTAGAGTGCATGTATTGATGGAGTCGTGAATAGGCTTTTTTAAAACATTAGTGCGAATTTGGCAGGTAATCTTTTAAATGAGGGGTCTTTTATTATCATTAAAAAAAAGTAACCTCTACCCATTTTCTATGTGGCGAAAGGCTCACAAATTAACCAAACTTTGAGAGTATTTAGCAGTTTGTAAAACAAATGCAACAATTTAAAAGAGGGATCTTGCACGTCGTAAAAAACTTAGACGAAAAAAAAAAAAGGAAACGTCTACTGATTTGTCCATGTGGTAAATGGTCTGGGAATTACCCCAACTTGGAGATTCTTATCCACCAGGGGGCACACCTGTCACCGTCAATTGATGCGATTGGCTGGTAAAGCTTAATTCAGTGATGGTAAAAAGGAAACACGGGGATGTCGGTGAAGGTATCATTGGACTGATAATATGACCATTAAGCAAGAAAAATAGATCGACAGTCAAGCAATTACCGGCGAACAATGAAGAAAAGCCTTCAGTCAGAACTGGGCTTCTTCCTGTTTTCCTTGAATCTACACTATAACATCACTCACAGCGTTTACAAACAAACCAAGACAAGCACTTAGTGTGTTGGAAATCAAATAGGTTTAAGGGATACGCAGGTTGCTTTAACTGGGTGGGCGGGTGTGAAGAAAAGGTGTTTAACAGTGCCATTGCAAATGGGGTATGGATTTCGAATGTCAAAAATCGCCCAGTTCCTTGGGGATGCCCCGGCGGGTTTAGCGCGAGAGTCAAACCTTTGTAGTTGTCCCAGGGCCGAAAACTAAACACAAAAACAAGCAGTACTTCGATAAGGCACTCTTGGCAAATATAGTTTGTTTTACTTCTTGAAACTGTGTCCGTTTCTTCCCTTTCACACCCTGATAAAGTATTGGACCAGATTAATTCGCGACAAGGGATAGATTTCTGACACCCGAACTTTCGACAATTCCGAAACAGAAGTGGAAATTTAACATGTTTTCACTTGCCATTTGATAACCCTTCGTTTATCGTAGAGGGAAAAACGGACCGAGGTGCACCATGGGGATGAGGTCTTTGAAAATGATAACATACAATACGGGATTTTCTTTGCATTCGTACTTCCTGTTACCAAAAAGCAGACATTCAAGTGCCGAAGTATAAACGCGAAAAAGTAAAAAAAACATTTCTTCTTCCTGAGATTTATTCAATTGAAGAATAATATTGACTAGATTTTTCTCTTGTGATCTGACTACTTTTTTATTTAGTAATGACAAACAAAACTTCCAATAGATAATTTACGTCGTTTAATTGGTCGTCGGTTTTAAAAACGAATGCATCTCACAGATATAATTTTCATGTTTCACTTTGCTTTATTTCAACAGTATCATTTACGGCGGCAAGAGATCAAAGACAACAGGTGTGTGTTTTTACCTGGATGCGATCCTCTGGTAGGTCGATTTTCAAAGCTAACACTTCTCGGGCATAAAGATCGGGGTAGTGAGCATCTTGAAATGCTTTCTCCAACTCGTCGAGCTGGTAGCTCGTGAAAATAGTCCTGGAAAGGCAAACAAACATACACTAATTAGGCAAGTGATGATGGCTTATCAATCAACAAGGGGTCGATGTCAGGGTAAGTTATTAGCCCCTTTTTCTTTACTTTAAAGGGGCATGAGCTGCCAAAATTCACAGTTTTTTTCATAACTTCTGATCGTCACGACAGTAAGAGGCTTTGAAGGCTGTCGAAAAACTAAATGATTGGCGTTGGAATGAGAAAAATCCATACAGTATGTGGCCTGTATGAACCGAAAACGTGTTCAAAAGTAAACAAAATTTAAATAACCGGGACGACCATTCATTCATTCTAAGCCAAAGTTAGTTTAAAACAGTACTTTATCGTACATTTTCGAGACTTGAAGCATAACAAAGCTTCTGAATTTTACCTCTTGAGAAAAATAGCCAATAATTTCAGCATTCTGTTTTAACGTCAAAATATCAACATTTTGGCAGCTCATGCCCCTTTAATAAAATGATTTCAGACTTTTTAAGGAACATTTGGCACAAATCTTTATTTATTTATACCTAGAAGTAATGATTTTATCCATGTCATAACATACACCGTATCCTAATTTTTTAAACGAAATACTGTTCCTAGCATTTCTTTTTATTAACTGAAGAAGCATATAGTAAGCTTGCAAAGCAGAAATTATTATTTCAATATATTACATTAAGATATAATAACATTAAACATGAAACTGTTACCGGTAACAGAAACCGGCATGTTTTATAATAGTTATACCCCATTCGAATGTTAATTGTGTAGAGAGACAGATTTATTGATTGGTGTTTTACTTCACACCCAACATTATTTCACTTATATGACGACTTTGCCAGGCTTAATGGGTGAGAAAACCGGGCTCTTTTGCCCGAAAAAAACCCCAGGACTTTAGGATAGTCTCTGGCAGTTCTTTCACCGAGGGCAGAAAAAAATGTGGGATTGTACTTTGCTTGGTAGTTTTTAAACTAATTTTCAAATGTATGATTACTATTTGTATGCTGTATATGCATACAAATGGAGTATGCAAAATATTATACAAACGTTTTCTGGGCCAATTTATTTATTTATATATGAATCATAAAGTGCTTAGCACATTCGAACTGGATCAGGAAATAGTTCTTGCCACTAGAAAATAATGCCAATTCAAGCACAGTCGTATTGCAGATTTCAAACGCCACGTATTTGATCCTGTGTTTAAAGTTTTTATTTCTCGTTAATTCAGGGAGTTAATGAGCCCCTGACAGGGTCTCGCTGTTTGATCATCTTACAGCCGGACGTCAAGGTTGTTATAATGACAGACAGAACAACTCCGTCAAACAGCACCGTCGATGGCTTTAGTTCCTCAACGAGTCTCAGCAAAAACAACTAATTAGGGATTTTTGCTCTGAACACAGCGGTCTCGCGGGTGGAACGAGTCGGTAATTACCGCAAGCAAAAGACGTGAACCTGCTGATCAGTGATCAAGATGGTTACACGACCGACCCCGTACCTTCTTCTCTTATTAATTGATGTAGAATGAGAGAGAGATGGGCTAACGGACTCGCGACTGTATCACATGCTTTGACGGGTAATCGATTCGGAAGCTGAGGCCGACGTACGCTCGCCGAAGAAAAGATTCGTGGCAGCGAGGACGTTGTATCTCCCGTCAACTCCTCCTCAGACAGACACACGTCGTTATGGTCAAGATGGGATAATACGAACCCCGATAGCTACCTGCTACCCTTTTCTAATTGAGCGATCCATGTCGACATTAGCAATTAATGATTCACTATCAAAGCGTGTCATAGCGTTCAACATCCTCAAGGGGATCTATCATTTGTTTCTGCTGAGTGGGGCGTCATCTTGAGAGTGTGTCCAGTCTGGCGTTGCCAAAATGGTCGCCTTGTGCATACCCGTTGGAATCATCTTTGTTTTAATGTTGGCTATTGTAATTGGTCATGGGTCCGAGGGAATATTATGCTCATCTCCATTTATTAGCATTTTTTTACAAGATTTCCCCCTGTATTTTTGTTATCTAAAATGATGGAAACTTTTCCTTTCCCTGAAATTTCTAATTTTTAGGCGCATTCTTTTCAACAAACTCAAAGGGAATTCTTACCTATGGCGCCTCTTCTTCCTATGTTTTTGCTTGCTGAGGGAGTTTTCTGTTGGTCGATTGGTCGATGTGACGTCATGGTCGAAAGCTGTAATAATAGAATTAGATGATACATACACGTATAAAAAGTATACTATTGCAATAGACTATGTCGCACATTTCCATGCATTGGAATTACCCTACCATAAAGTATTCTGTTGTTTTACATATTTCTGAACACTAAAACACACGGGCACATGCAGGGAAAATCTTCTTGTCTAAAATAACCATGGAGACAAGTTTCTGATAGTGTTAAAAAGAGGTATATCATTTAGACCTTTATACCCCATAAGTTGTTATAATAACCTAAACCTATGATATTTCATCGGGTTGACGACTGACAAGAGCTTGGCCTTAGTCAGTATAATTTTCTGGGACACTTTGTAATACATTGACAATGCTAACGCATCTTTAGCTATGGCAAGAATATCGGTAGAGATTGAACCCCATAGGCTCATGAGGAAAGAAAGTGAAAATTTTGGTTCCCCCCAAAAAAACTTTACTATGTCGTACATTTGCTTTCTTTTAAATTATCCTGCTAATAAAAAAATGTCACCATAAGACAGAAATAATATTGAAAGCCACGTTATATCTCCTCTCACTCATCCACACTGGGGATAAGGTTACTTAGTACTACCCGAAGGTCAGGGCCTTCCTCCGGGCAAAAAGCCCGGTTTCCTCCCTCACCAAACCTGACAAGGTCTCCATATAAGGGAAATAAGCTTGAGTGCGGCGTAAACACCAGTCAATAACTCACTCACTTACTCGCAAAAAAAAAAAAAATATATTTAGTTTTTAGTAAAAACTGCTGAACTGTTCCTTCCCGTGTTCTATCTGCATCGTTCGGTGTGAAAAACTCGGCGTGTCTTGATTAGTGATTATGTCAAAGGATAAAAGATTTCCTATGAAATCTGCCATTTATTTTCACTATATGTTTTGCACTATATAAAATGTATACATGTACTTAGACATCAAGGAAAAACTAAACAAACGTTATAAAACTTCAAAGAGGCAAATTGGGTCCGCATCAAAGGAGATCCATGAGAATTCGAAGCTTAGATCCATTTGGTATTTTTTCATGGTTTATTGGTTAGAAGTATTTTGAAGATGAAAGTTTTATTCTTAATGATATAACTCTTTATTGTTGAAGATGACCACGATGTCTCGCTAACGTTCAAGAAGAGTTGATGAAATTAGAGACGCTTGGTATCGCGGATATCGACCAGTCTTCCGCCATTGTGCACGTGACCTGGTTTCGAACATCAGCTCGGGCTCTTGATCTCCCGCTGGTGTGGAGAGAAGCTGGATCAGTGGCTCTTGCTGATTGGTCCAATTAGCAAAGACTATCTAGTCCGAGGAGATAGAATGTCTGTAGACCACTCATGGTCGTAAATTGATACGCTAGTGGTTATTTCGTTTGTTGTCCGTCATTCATCTGCTGTCATTAGTACCTCACGAGAGTAAATTGCCAGTATACTTCCTCGTACTGGAAATGTTTTCCAAATCAATGGACTAGAAAAGGCCAAAACTCTTATTAAGAGCCGTTGTTTACATTTTTTCATTTTGAAGCATTCAATCTTACGTTAAGTTATATTTTTGAAAATAAAGTCACACTGGAACAAGGATCTTAGAAAGGGTAATCTAATCTTGCAATGGCATTTAGAAGTTGAAAGGTTAACGATAAGGTGAAGAATTACTTATGGACAACAACTTCTTGTTGTTAGTCACCGAATAAACCCAATAACCCAATATAGTCACCCAATAAACCAAGAAGTTGTTCTCCATAAGTAATTCTTCACCTTAAGGGTAATCTATTTTGACCGAAAAGGTTTTTGAGCAAGTTTCTACATTTGGTTCTTTCAGGAATGCATTCTTAGAAAAAAATCTTGAGAGTTGTGGACAAAAAAAAAATCATAGCTTACAAACAGTAGGTAATGATTAATTCTGTCTATGCCTTATATAACAAAAGTTAGTGTTGGCGCAAGAGTGCAATTTAAAGATTTTGCTATACGTAAAATCGAGTTTTAAATACTATAATTCCTAAATATCCTGTTTCGTCCTTTGTAATTTAAACTATTACTGTACTTAAGATGTGACCACCGAAAAAAATAACGATGTGTTACATTGTTTGCACTGAAGTTTTATTATTTTAATTAAATAAAAACATCAAATGTATCAATGGCATTTAGAAGTTGAAAGGTTACAATAAGGTGAAGAATTACTTATGGATAACAACTTCTTGGTTTTTTTGGGTGACGACGTTTCGATGTAGTTCTTACATCGTTTAATATCAAAGTCAATGAGGAAAGGATAATTGTTTCCTCGTCGAGAATCCACTTTAAACCCCACTTATTTAAATGCAAAACCATGCAGATATATCTACAAAGGATGCACGAAATAGGTGTGGAGCAGCTTATCACCAGCACATATCGGAAGCTCAAATCGGTCCAAAGTTTTCAAAATTTGGATGTTTGCTCGCTTAAAGAGAATTTAAAATGAGATAAATTTTCCTTGAGCCGTCAGACCAATACATATATTTTTTTTTAATTTTTAAAAGAGACATTGGATGGTAAAATTCTACTTGTCAAGGAGATTGTCTTAATTGAGAAAAAATCTTCCAGCCCATGGCCTAGAACGAACAGAATTTGTTTTCAAAAGTAAACAAAATTTAAATTATGATCAATAAAGCCAATTTCCGTTTGATTAATCCCAGATTTAAAGAAGGGAATGCACTTAAATATATTACAGACCAGCATCTTATAAGCGCAGCGTAAATTTACGTTCTTCTCTCTTATTAAAATTTGCTTTACTTTTCTGTTTGTGAGAGATGCAGACACATATATCATTTACCTCAACGTTATTTTTGTTTTCCATAAACTTCCAACCATCATATTCTTTTGACAATTGAAATTCGCGAAAAAGTGCAAAATGTGCAGCTTGCTTCTTTTATATTCATTTCACACGGCTTGTGTTTTTCGCTGTTGACATCAGCCCATGGATGATTTTTTTTATTTCACATGGACGAAGGCAATCCGAAGCATAACAGTTTTCAATTACGCATGTTAACGGTGGATTATTTTTCTTGGCAGGCAGACTTTCTGGGAAGATAAAAACTTTCGCAGCATCTCAATATGTACACTTGGTAGGGCGTTGAGCGACACAGCATGTCCTAAACTAACGCGAGATAACGCTCTTGTTTTGTGACACTGCCACCAGCAGAGGATGCTTCTGATTGGTCAATACGGAGGGTGATAAGGATCACATTGGCCCCGGGTTCTGACATTTTGGCTGATTAGGGAATTCCTTGACACAAGACACTCAGATTAACAGTAGGGAAATAGAACTAATATACTTTCCTTTCTCAACAGGCAGCATGTTTTGTTGGAAAATAGCCTCTTCATAGTACATGCTCTGTGTATATGAAAAGGCTTAGTTGTTTTATCCCCTTTCTGACCTTAGCATGAATTTGCTATAAGTATGCCCATTCACTAAAATCTCAACAGTCGTGTAAAGTATGTTTAAAATGAAGCCCGAACACGAAACGATCGGTCATGAGCCGAGTAACTTTATAATGTTAGAATTTTTTAATTTCAGGTCTCTTCATTCTTAACTTACAGCCTCAAATTTATCGACAGTTTTTTTGTCACACAAACCAAATATTCCGTCTGTATTTCTCAGATATGTGTGTATCGTTAGCTCGAATGCGCATGCTCAGGCGTATTGTTTCTTGACAATGTGGGTACCTAAGAAATCAAATTTTCAATCAAAGATTATAACTGCAAAATGATCCCAACTACTTGTAAACTTTTGCAAAAATTGAAAGTTCCAAACTACTTCTTCTGAGAAAAAAAGAATTTTAACGAATTTGTTTTAGTATAAAGGGCATGCGTTTTACGGTTTCTAAAAGAGCATAAAAGTAATGGAGCTCTACGTCCAGTAACACTAAATAAGTAGTTCCAATTTTGTATGGAGTTTGAATATTGGATACATACCATAAATGTACTGAAGGTGATTAGTAAGTTGGATATAACAGCAATTAGTGATCATTGGCTAGAACCTATTGCCCAATGAAATGAGCTATAACATCTTTTACGATTTGCTAACATTTGGGATATTATCTTTCCTAACAGACAGACTGAGTAATGACGTCATCAGGGGCTCGTTTCACAAAGTAGTCGCATCGCAAACGAAGCGTAGTTGCCAATGGATACCATAGTGAAGAGATACAGAGTCATGGCAACTGCGATTGATCGCACTTTGCGACGGCTTCGTGAAACGGCCCCCAGGATATAAGGAGGAAAAATGGCAGAGACAAAAATGTCTGCTTTGAAAGGTATGCGTGTGCAGTCAAGCGTGTGGATACAACAGCTTGTATAACAAAGGCGATCACTGTAAAGCCAGAGCCCTCAAATATCCCATAATTTTTCGAGTGACTTCATTAAACTATATATAGGTCTATATATAGGTCTATATATATAGTATATATACTGATGGAGATAATACCTTCTGGAATAAATTAACTATGGGAAACTTCCCCTAAAATATTCTTCTAAACTCCAAACAAAAAAATTCAAACCTTATGTAAACGATGTAAAAGTTGTCTTATAAAGTTTTAAGCCAATTGACCGATTGCTTGATGACGTCACTTGGAATTCACGCGCAAATCATTTCGGGGGATTGAGGTATGTTCACATAATTTTAAAATATGGCGGAAGGAATAATACTGTAACGAGAAGAAGGCGTAAAAGGTGTAAAGTTACTAGAAAAATGTGGATAAAAGTATGCTATGTGAACAATGTTTTCCAAAAAAGTGACATCTTGCTAAGCACCAATAAACAAAGCGGCGAACTGGGTACATAGGTTTAATTAGTTAGTGTATTTTAGTAGTTTACCCAGAAAGCTTTGCGTAAATCGATAGGACGTCATCAGGCTCGGTGGTAATACCCGAGATAAGGCACAATTCATTTGGCAGCTCATGCTTAACCAACGACTTAATCTCTTAAACATGATATTTCCGTGCAGCATAGAGTGGAAATTGAACATACTGATTTGACCAAAAGAAGAGGAAACGTGGCAATTTAATTAAGTTCTCTTCAACTGCTACTATTGTTGATTGTATAGAGAAAACTTGACCTCGTTTCAATTCGACGACTTTGTTAGCACCTATTACAAAGAGAGTTAATTGACAATGAAAACATGGCGTAAAACGTGTCAAACTCACTGTGCGGCATTTTTATTGTTTCATCCTCTATCGAGTACCCCCTATAGATAAAAAGGCGGAGTAAATTTATCGTCAATGGATGCGTTAATTAAAAAATTGTACATCGTCATTTTCGCAACAGTGACCCGTTCAAAATGTCCTGTTTAGGGATAGTAATCGAATTAACCAAACTGATGTAACGTATAGCGTTTTTCAACAATGTCACAATTAAGGCGTCGGGAATTTCCACATTTCTTTATGCGTGGTAGTTCAAGGTATAGCAGCAACAGAAGGAAAGACTAACCGCTTCTAGTAGATACAGGGTAAACGGGTATCTTTCATTTCGGTGTCAAGATTTAGTTTTTTCAAAATACTTCGTTCTCTCAAATTCTTTTTAAAATTGGTATTCAAGTGAAAGGTCCAAATGTTTGCAGCCCGTATCACTTAAATATAGTCTTCTGGATTAAAACGCATCCTAAATGATTTATATAAATTGTTAAAAAAAACCTCCTAACCTTCTTCTAAAGGCTTTAGTAATAATTTGTATAAAACACTATTTTATAAATCACTATTGTTTGACCGAAAGTAAAAGTAAAGCCAAAAATATTTCTATTTTCCCGATAACTGTTTGTGCATTTATTCAAATCCATACTCAAAACAATTGAGCTCCCCAGAAACACAAACATTGCGGTGGAATTCGTGAAAGGGTCAACCAGTGCGTTGCCCGGAAAATCGTGCTAACAAAAAGTCATTTTTATCGGTGTACTCATTAACGAATGATTGTTTGTGAACTGGAAACATGCGCGTGAGAAATGGAATCTATACTGCGCTTGTGCAAACAATTTAAGACTACACATGCGCAAGGAGTGCTTCAGTGATCGAAGTACATGTATGTACTAATCTATCAAAAATTACGCTCGTTATTTTACATTTCTTAATTGATTGATTGATTGATTTTATATGCCGCATTCAGGATTATTTTACTTTTAAATGAAGGCGCTGCCAGATTTTGGTGGGGGAAAAAAACGAGTAAACTTATACCTGAAACAGTTGCACGATCTAGGAAAAACGTTCAAAACTTTCTTTGTTTCCAAGTGGCCATCCCTCGACGAGAGGTTTGTGTCAGCGGAGAGACTATCTCTCTACAGACTGATCCCCCATTACTTCCATGTTGCTGTGGAAGATTGTACATTGTTTATAAGCCAGGCAGCAATTTATAAGTATTTGATTGTCGTATAAGACACATTTTCTTTCTTAAAGTGGAACGAAAAATAGGCAATAATTTCAACATTCTGTTTTAACGTCAAAATATCAACATTTTAGCAGCTCATGCCCCTTTAATGTTTTTTAAAAATAGTTTTGAGGTAATCGATATATGTTATGTCACGCCATAAATTTGAGTGGGGACGGTGGCTCGGCTGCTCAGTGGACAGAGCAATAGTCTATCGGGCCTTCCAACGGTGAGTCGCGGGTTCGAATCCAACTCAAACCAAATAGAAATTCAAACAATTCTGAGTGGATTTTCCACACCATGGGCCTAAGGTGTAAGAGTTGCCAAGTACTCGCCGAAGTTTTATGGGTGGGGTGAGGGGGCTTCTCCTCGGCAAAGAGTTAGGCTTCCACCCCCCACTAAATATGGTAACACCGTGGTATAAGTAAAATAATCTTAACTGCGGCGTAAAACGCTAATCAACCAACCAACCAACGGGCAATTTAGAGTAACATTTCTTGTAGTTTCGACACCGCCATACGTGTTGAAACATACGCAGGGGTATAAAACTGGCTTAATTTGGACTCGAATTAGGAAGCATTGTTTACCATCTACTTTACACACGACGCTTAAAATTGGCAATCAACGCCGACTGGGCTAAACATGTTTCAAGACAAAATATACAAGTCTCCAACCATTTCTTCACGTGTATTGGAGGCGACGTAGAATTACCTTAGAAATTCGTGTTTAAAAGCACCGTCTCAGACACTGCGGCTCCGACTCTCAATTATTCCTCGCTCTATTTTTGACAAGTTTTTCCCCCAGCTTCTTCGTTTTGTCCTAGCGAAGGACTATATACACATCGACACGACAAGTAGTTGAGAAGTTCGCAAACAGATGGTCGTTTATTATGTTAACAAAAACCTCTAAAACTACAAACTATAACATGTGTTCAGTAATACCCATTCACCAAAAGCCGATAAACACAACTTTCGACTGAATGTATTCGTATATCAGGACGGAAATAAAATAA
The DNA here is from genome assembly GCA_963971465.1 of Lepidochitona cinerea. Lineage (NCBI taxonomy): Eukaryota > Metazoa > Mollusca > Polyplacophora > Chitonida > Tonicellidae > Lepidochitona > Lepidochitona cinerea. The sequence goes on from OZ020554.1 coordinate 16,112,223, forward strand.
CCAAAAATAATGAAAAACACCGAAATAGTTTTTTTTGCCAAGTTATGATTTAATTTGATTTAAAAAAGTATCCGCAGACATAAGCTCTATTCGTTTCATGTTTTCCTTCATCCCTTGAGGTTTGGGATATTCATCAACTATCCCTTCACCCCTGAAAATCCAGAAGAAAAAAATCATGGATATGAGCGAAAGAATCTGCAGCGAACATCAATCAATCAACCACGAATCGTTGTACATATTATATCTAGTTTCAAATCCAACCGGTTGAGAACACAACATATTATAAGCTGGTTCCATGTAAATTAATAGCATTGTATCCCAGCCTAGCAAAGGAAATGAAACACATGGCACCCCTTTTCTCGAGACAAGGTATAAATGCTGGGTATCAAGGACCTATTGAGATTCTTACCTTGGCTCGACAAATTTCTCTTAAACGGGCACTCATTATGGGAAACCAACGACATCTTGTGTATTTCTGTTACAACAACCCTACGCTTACTTTAAATATATTGCCAAATATTTGTGATAAAATTAAGATGAATTGTGACAGTACAGACACAATTCTGAAGATTATAAAAAAATCAGATTTCCGATTCGTAAATTCAAGACCGTTAATTTGAGTCAATTAGAAATCCAAGATTCTTAAATTAGCTGATTTAATTCATTAGTTATCGGTCTACAAACTCACAGCATGTCAATTGAGGGAGTAGGGCTTGTACTGGATTTTTCTTCTATTTTTTAAAGATGTTAAAGTGGTGGCTAAAATGCAACAAGTTAATCTTCAAAAGACAGTGCTCTGTTTACCACGGCGTTTAACTTATATTCCCACAGTCCGGTATCCGGTCAATTGATAAGCAATGATCAAATCTGCACACACTCGTACCTTTACAAATATTAGCTTTTAGTACGAGCCGTCGAGCATGTGGAAGGATGATTGATAATCTGGCTAAGAGGCTTGTCAGAGCGGGTGAGAACAGATTTTCCCCAGGTGAGAAATCAAAGCAGAATCTACCTTCAAGGTGTGGTGATTACCCACCAGCTCTATTTACAGAGACACCCAGTGAAGTACATGAAGCCCTAAATATCTGGAATATATGGAGGCCTAAATGAGTTAAACAAAAATACTGTTTAAATTCGAACAAAAGCACACATAGTCCCAATTTGCTTAAGAGCCTTTACTAATTTTTATACAATATTCTTGTTACTTTACAGCTTTCACCCGTTAGAAGAATTGCGGAAAATTTCAACCTCTTTTCGATGATAACTGAAGCACAATCCAACCCGAGGAATTCTAAAAATAACTTGAATAATATTAACTTTCAAAATTCACAATCAATGACACGTTACAGAGGTAGTTGCAGTGGTGGAATTAAGAAAATTATCTCGAAATTTATCAAAGTTTTCATAAATCGTTTTTCTGTTGTGTGAGAATAACTGCGACCTAATCTCTCAAGATTTTCGACCGGAGAAAAACATCCAAAGAGAAAAACTTCAGGGTTAAGAAAAATTTAAGCGATTTTCAAGAAATTTTACCTATAGGCCTACACATTTTAAGTTTGTTCCGGGAAATACGTTTAACCTATGTATAGCTGCTATATATATTTTAATGAAATTTTAAACGTTCCCATACAAATTATGAGACTAATTTGTCTGCTATTTGAAAGGTTGTGCCATTTTCATGAAATGAGGCGTTATGTGAAGATGAACAGCGAAGTTTAATACCGTTCATCAATTCCCAATTTTAATAAGAAACGGTCGTTTTTAAATTTTACTGAAATATAAAAAAACCCGAACCCGAAGCTAAGTTCGGTTAATATACATAATTAAACAACCGTTATGTAAATTCAATTCCTATTATGTAACTTATTAACACTTAGTGTAAAATCAAGGTTTCTAAAGTGAAAAATTTGCGATATTTCCAAGGCCATATTTAGTTTGCATTGCTGGATTAATAATTTCGCTAAATGAATAGCCCAAATAGCTAGAAATGTTCGTGTCAGATTGTTTCATCAACGTTAAGTGTGTCGTCAGTCTGTGCAGGGTAATCCTGCCTGGGTGGGCCGCAATAGTTGTCTGTTTGTATTATTAAATGTTCACTTAACCCGAGACTAACGGCTTAGCACCCTTCACACTTGATGTTAAATAGTGAGTAAACCAAGGCAATTGTAAACCTAGATTAGTTCCCAGATAAGGTTTGGCGTGTTAATAGACGAAACGTGAAATCAAAACGCGGAGCCGCAGTTTCGTAGAACGTAAATCTGTATAAAGACGTTTTTGATTATATATTTTCTTTTCTATCAATTCGAATAAATTAGTTATGGGGTAGGGTTGGGCGTGCTCGGGAACAAAATTTACATTGTACAAATCAAGCCGTAATTTCGTAGCTGAACAGATTTAAGAGCAAAACTAAAAAGACACTAAGATCATTTTTTCGTTCACTTAATTTCATACCAAAATAAATTCGAGATTTTGTGAAGATAGGACTTCGAGTTGCAGGCGAAATGTAGCACGTGCGGGCTCTACCACGTCTTCATGTTGCAGAAATCTCTGCAAAACACTAACATTAAATATTTTGGTCGTGAGTTTACCATTTTCTCAGTTAAACGATGAACAAAAATATAGGTATAGTCCTATATGCGATGCATCGAAGTGAACTTTCTCGAGAATAAAACTATTTTTGATTTTAAAGTCCATATAAATAACCTATTCTTTTATTTATTTCATTGAAGTTTGGTTGATGACTATGTTTTTATTCATGGTAGAATCAAGGGAAAAAATTGGTATTAGCTCTTGAAAATATATTTATGAACACCAAGACAAAATATATATATTTCTGAATATAGTAAACCAATGACGGGCATATAACGAAAGGAACGGTTCAATGCAAAGGTGAAGTCTCCTTCTGACAACCCGAAAGCTTTGGGTTGCTCCTATAGTTAACAAAAAACGTTTTCGATAAGATACACTTTAATAGGAACCTATAATTCCTTCAACTTCAATATGCCATTCAAACAAAATATACACTTTACACGCATTTTTTTCACAGCCCTTGACCCATGTGAAATATCTTTTGAAATTCTAGCTTCAAATAGTATTTATTTCTATGTTACGTAAATGAAACAAATATTTGGTAATTTTTACACTGATTTTTATACTTATACTTCCGAATATGGTGAATGGGTCATATATGTGGTAATTAGGGTAAAAATGTATACTTTTTACAAAATGTAATGATGTCTGTATAACAGTATATCTTCTTAATTTAGCACCAAAGTTAATCTGTAAAGAAACTTAAAATTGAAAAGCAGAAAAAAAAATAGTTTAGCATAATTTTTATCATATAAACAATAACCATGCTTGGGTGTAAGCATTCGCTTAAATCTTAAAATATAATTGGCATATCGAAATGTATATATTCTAGTTTTTAATTTTTTTATGTAGGATAATTCTATAGTCAAATAGATTTTGATGATGTCGTTAAGATGTCGACAAATGCCGTAAAATAGGCGACGAGGGTTTTATCTTTGGACATTAAGAAACATTGCATTCATATTCCCATTATTTCAAGAAGAAAAAAATCAACCATTTTGATGCAATGTGAAAAGAAAATAAAGAAGATATTTTAAATATTCAAATTTATTATTTGGGTTTTACATACACCGTTATTGTTTTGAGCTAAAATTTTGCATTAATTAAGTGTTAAATGTAAGGCGTTGAGAATTTTGCAGCTTTTTCTCTTGTGAGGTTGTTCAACATTTTACTCGTATGCAGCTGAAAGCGAACAAGGACGCTTGTCAGTGCCATTCGATATCAACCCTTCATTCCTGTCTGTCATATTTTAACGACCGAGCCAGTTTGGATCAAGACGGAAACCGAAGACATGTGCTAATTAGTCAGACTTTCGGCCTTGTTTCTGCTTTTTTTCTGATTTATGTATTTCTGTGACGATTGCAGTCTATATGGGCCCTTTGGCAATTCATCAAATGCTATATCAGTGTCTCGGAAGGCATATATATATTTATCCAGTGCAATGCTCGTAAAATATTATCGTTACAAGAAAAAATGCATTTCCATACCATTGCTTCAAAACAGGAATGTACATTATCAAGGGCAGCTATTATAAAATTCCGATTTATACAAATAATGTACTCTTTTCTTGTTTTGAAGTTGCATGAGCTGTCGAACAGGGAGAAAATTTCGTTGAATCAGAAGCAGCATTTTGTCAAGAAATACAAAATCGGAGTTTTCTTCATATATCAATCTTTGATATGTAAGTTAAAATAGCTTTTATAAGCAACACAGACTGAAAACGTACTCATACATCCCGACAATTGTAATTTTTTCCCTTATTAACACATTGTCGATATTGTGTTTGTATTTCGACGACAGCCCATTACATGTTCAAGGTACTCATGCTCAACTTTTCTTGACAATCAGAATTCATAAAAAAGGTCCTAATTTTGGCAGTTCATGCCACTTTGAGAATTCAGTAGTTTACTAGGGAAAAGCTCGTTAAATCGTATTTATAAAGAACAAGACATGTACGTACTATTTTCTAAAACTCCTATAGTTATTTAGTGCTTGTAATATTGCATCCCCTATTTGGTAAAATACATTTTACCTCACATTAAATGTTTATCTCGAATAAAAAAAAGCATCATTATTTCAGAGTATTTCACTATGTATAAGCAGTAATGGGATATTTATCTTTTTACGGAATGTCGAAGCGAAAAAGTCCGGACACAAAAAAATTACTACAGGGGATTGCTATCATATAACTATTATAAACATTGGAAATTTGCCCTAGAAATACACCACGTATTTAAATTTGTTCTCGTTGATGGAAGTTCAAATTCAAACTCTCACCCCTTTTAAATATAATTAAATGCTTAAGTTGTCATACTTCACAAATACTTAAATAACAAACATCGCGGTTTTATTATACTAATTTTTGGTAAGTTAAATAACATAATAAAATTTGTGTGTAATTGTCTCATCCTGCTTTAAATATTGTCACTGTATTTTCGTTTTTTTGTGGGATAGATACCCAAAGATTAAACTTAAAGAGGCATGAGCTGCCAAAATTCACACTTTTTCACAATTTCTGATCATCACGACATTAAGAGGCTTTGAAGCCCATCGAAAAACTAAATGATTGGTCTTGGAAAGAGGAAAACCCATACAGCATGTGGCGTGTACGAAGCGAAAATGTGTTCGAAAAGTCAACAAAATTTAAATAACCGGGACGACCATTCATTCACTCTAAGACAAAGTTAGTTAAACAAAATACTTTATCGTACATTTTCGAGACTAGAAGCACTAAAAAGCTTCTGAATTACACGTCTTTAGAAAAATAGGCAATAATTTCAACATTATGTTGTAACCTGAAAATATCAACATTTTGGCAGCTCATGCCACTTTAATATTAAGAAATTGTGCAGTATACATACATGTATATATATATTGGTTTTTCTTAGGGAGGTATATATACCTAAAGAATTCAAGTTCCAATGCATGTTAAATAGAGGAGGTCGGCTGGCTGAATGTATAGGGCTGACGATAGGTATAAACTCTGATACCCGGCATCAATTCCAGTTTCGAGCGTCATCCAAAGTCGGTAGATTTTCTGCCATTTTTCAAGAAATTAAAATCCGAAAAAATAACCAGAATTCATGTTAAATACACGTGTTAATTTTACCATCTTGCAATGCAACAAGACCTGTATATGTATGTATGGTTTATTTTATAAAAACGTCCAAACAAAAAAAATGGAGTTCAGGTTTAAATATTGTCCTCCCTTTTATAGATACCTCTCTTTACTTGCATTTATGCCCTCTGTTCATCGTTTCGGCTTGAAAAGGATTGGATTTTAATTTCGCGAATTAGCATTTATAAGAACTCGATTCCTAACAACATTTATGATATTATCAATTACTTCTACTAACTAAGTTAATAAAATTAAGTTTTCTCGTTCAATTTAGTTCCTTGTTAGACATACCAAGAGAGACACCCTTTATGGTTATTATAGACACCCTTTATGGTTATAATAGACACCCTTCGTGGTTATAATAGACACCCTTTATGGTTATAATAGACATGATTATAATTTTAACGCAATTTTATAGTGATGTTGCTGATATGTTTTTATTACGCATATCGATGAACTGAAACAGTGTTATTAGTAATACTACTAATAAACATATATAACCTATATAAGTTTTGCCAAATGTATTATCTGTGTGCTTTAATAGTACTCAAATAGCTCTGTGATTTAGGGGTCTTTAACCGAAGTGCAAATATGTTCACATCTTTGACACGTAAATTACTATTGAGATAGGGTTTTTAAAAAATAATGTTCCTAAAAGGGTTCTACTAAACCCTTCACATAGTATGTACAGCTATCTATACGTACCATGTTTTTTCACCTAGCCTTTTTACTTATACCTGGGATGAATATTCATCCCAGCTTATACTAAATGGATATATCGTAGTCAGAATGAAAACCAAGCAGAATTCAGTGCTGACCGTAATAGACAGGTACCCGCAATACTTTGTGATGCTGGTTCGACCTGGCCATTTCCAGTTAATTTCGCAACAGTTTAATGTCTAGTATATAAAGAAAAATAGAATTTACAAACCTGTATTACTGTTTCTGGAACGGAAGCCGAAGATGTCAGCCTCGCTGGATGAGATGGGATTTCCCAACCGATGGTGGACTTGTCTGTGGGTAGGGACTGCTGTGGTCCCTGGGTGGGGGACTTGCCCAAAATCCATCCTCCATGGGTGATAGTACGACGGCGGGCTAGGGTTTACCCTTGGGTCCATTTGCCCATCTCTAAAATCTCGCTGATGGTACAGGGACGTTTGAGAGTCTGTTGGCAGAGAACTTGTTGAAAATCCCGGTAGAAACATTACTCCTGGGTTCTGTGCCGAGCCGCTGTCGTAATGAAAATCGGGAGCTGGATTTTGCTTACACGATGGGGTAAGGCCTAAAAGTTCTTGGATGGCGAACGATGGCCGTTGGTGTGAGAAGACTGGGCCTAGATGACTTGTATTATATGCACCGTGTATACTTGGTAGATTCGGCGCCGCTGACGTTATAAGGGAATTCATGATTTGTTTAAGTCCCCCTATTTGTTAGATAACACTTAAGCACTTCTGACACGTTGTCTGTCTAGGTTTAGAATAAAACTAGGTTTTTTAAGGGTACTCGAGAAGCCCGTGTTTGGGGCTGTTGTGATTTTGTCCTCACCTGCTCTACAGGCGGTGATTATCCCGGATGATCCGATCTCTCGAGAGGCTACTTCAATCCAATATACTGTCAATATATACAATACGCTACTCTAATATTGCTCTCCGACAAAGCCTATAATTTCCTGCTTGAAGATGTTTTATGGAGATGTCAGTTGTATTTAACCACCAGAGAGCCCAAGGGACCTTAGCCCGGGTAGGTTCGTTATGATTAGCTTTTGTCTTACCATCTAATCCGCCCACCTGGCTCGTTAGAGGTGTGGCCTCTGGTCTCGTGCACTTGTCAATCATTTGGCACTCACTCTTGCTAAGCAGCGTCTATAGTGGGGGGATGCGGAGACTTTTACTCTGGTACCAACCCTAACCTTTGGGAGTTTCTACAATGTTAAGCATTCTCTCAGCGACATGGGAAAGTTTTGCAGATCACTGATAAGAGATAATTTTACAGCATTAAGAGAGCTCCGTAAAACTTATAGTCTGCCATCACACGGTTGTACTCGTCCATAAAGGATAGAGATTTTTGGAGCTTCAGTCGCAAATTCCAAATATCATTTCGATTTCAAAAAAATAATTAAATTTTTTGTTACTCACGATTCGTTATTATGTAACACACACGGTCACAAATGAATGTATCGTTTATGTTTAACGTAAATGTAATATTTACGATGATAAATCTAGTGTTGCTTCCAAACCCTTAAGGTCCGCATAGGTTGGTATACTTGTAATAAACGCGGCGAAATGTGTACTCCAAACGAGAGTAAGTGTGTGTTTTGTTTTCGTTCCATTAATATAGAATTACTGATAAAAATCTACAGACATTTTTGGTGAGTCTAAGGCTTTGGAGTGGACATGTTCTAATTGAAAGTCACTTTCCATTAGGGAACTGACTAGCATGCATATCGTATTGAGATGTTCAGTTATATCATATGGACTAAGTTATTGTTTACCAGCTAGGATATCTTTCAGGTTCATGGAGTCAATCCATGGCTAATTGTTTGGGGAAGTTTTAATGAGGGGCTAGACCAGAAAGACATAATTTGTAATTGATGTATGTTTACTCTACTTTGGAGTAATTGCTACTTCGGATTACAGATGAATTTAGAACGAATTGGGCTGTTCCATTCAATGGGATTTGTCCCGAAGCCTTTCTACCACCTACAGAGTGCTATTGGAACAGTTTTGTCAAAGAGCGCGACCAAGGGGCGGAGGGTACATCAACGGATCGTCAATACTCTTTACAAGCCTCGTTTAGTAGTTTTGTCTCGGGTATGCCTTTGCCCCTACCCTACAAAGAAGGGTGTGAACTCCCCGTGGGGTGCAGTTGAAAACCTAGCGTCTTAATTCTCGCGTTTCCGACCTGTCACAGTAAACCTCCACACCGTTTGTTTTCGCATCTGGTCTCCAATGCAAAACTTAACATTCGTCTATTTGATCGCAATTAAAAGCCCGTAGTTAGACATTTAACGCCCGTAGTTAGACATTTAACGCTCCTGGAAGAAATCACCTTTATGTCTTTTGTCAGTTCGTGCCAAAACTAGAAAAAAAATCCCAGCAATTTTAAAAAAACCTACAGATGTTAGATTAAGATATATATTCAGTGTCTCAGACCTAGTTAAAATTATGTCATAAATAGTTGGAATGTATGTTAAGGCAGTGTTTATTGGAAACACAAGCTACAGATCTATATATTTATGAACACTAAAATACACAGACACAGGGAAAATCTCTCGTCTAAAATAACCATGGAGACAAGTTTCTAGTTATGTTAAAAAGGGGTATATCATTAAGACCTTTATACTCAATCATAAGTTGTTACAATAACCTAAAACCCATGATGTTTCATTAGGTTGACGACAGTTTGGCTTCAGTTAGTATTTTCTGGAACACTTTTATAATATATTGACAATGCTTACACATTCTTTTTGTTTACCCCAGAAATACATAATCAGCTATAGCTCTGTGCCAACGTAGATTTTCCTATATTTCGCAGCTTATGCTTTTTTAATGCAAGGCCGATACTCGGAATAAGATCCGTCTATGGCGTGTTATTCTTCGGGAAAATATCCTGCATACATTCAGTTTTATTCTGGGAACGAAATTCCATGTTTTATTTCAGATAAATGACAAAAAATGGTGAGGATCTTTTGGGATAGACATTACAACAATTGACACTGGAACAAATGGCGCCTCCAAAAATCTCTATGTATCGCTGGCGATTTTTGTGCGTTTCTAAGGAATTAAACGTTCTTTAATTGCGGTTCTTGATTAAAGTAAAAGGTAGTGTTTGGATTATAAGACTTTGATGTTTACCTTTAAGGGGTTTTTACTCACAAGGGCATACTTACCTGACTTTATCCCTAAAGTGTGTTGACTTTTCCCAGCTTAGGACTAGCTTAAAACAATACGGATTTTCGTGCTTGTATTTGTAGTCTCCGGGTCAACACCGGATTATAGTTTTTGATTTACTCAACTGAATGGTCGGATTCGCTTAGAGCTTTTTTACCACAACCCCATTTCAATTTGATTTTATTTGAATCATTATTCTGTTATAAAGATAATTGCCGAATGGCCAGCCATATTGCCGAAAAACATAACAAAAACAACAAGGTATTTAATTGAAATAACTTGAGGTCATAAGGCCAATTAATAGTTTCTTATTTAATACTCATTGTGGTTGGGTATAATTTCTTGACTAACCTAAGACTTTTAAAAACAGTTTTCTTTCTATTACAAATGGCAAAATACGTGTACTTTTTCTCCCAGATATCCACAATTTTTAATTATTTCCACAATAAAACAGGGACATTAAAAATAATGTTGGGAAATCAATTGGGAAGAAAAAAAATTGGACTTTGTCAGATTTGTGAGATTTTTAAAATTAATTCTTCAGGAACCAATTAAATTCACGGATGGACTATTACTTAAATTTAACCGGTATTCATTGGTCAACTCGTATTTGGATGCCTCGAGATGCCATAGTATAACCATTGGATAAATTTCACTTAGTACCTCTTCCCTTCACCGTCCGGCCAATCAGTGACGCTAATTGGCGCCCTCTAGTGAGCAGCAGAGGTCAGGGCGACACCTGGCGAGAACACCGCGTCTCACAGCAAGAAATGTGTGAAAATGGCAAATGCCGGATATAGGACTTGTTCATCTTAAAAAATTCTTACTGTGATGGCACAAAAGAATTAAATCTTTAAAATACTTACAAGGTGTCAAACTGGGGAGAATTTTATTTCTATTGAGTTTAGAACAGATAATTAGATTTAGATTCACTGTAATTTTGAATACAGGAAAATGTTAAAAACACTGGTGATCCAGTTAATGCTAAACAAATAGTCAAACAGTATTTGACAGCTATAATTAACAAAGTGTGAAATAATCGCCAGAGCTTTTTAACAGAACGGTTAAGGTCCTTTGGCTGAATATATTGAACCGTTTGGCATGCATCCGAACACAGATTAGCAACTTAAACTGCAATTAGTTAAGCATACGACAGGAATTCTTGTATTCATATTTCACAGCTTAATTTAACGACACTTCAATTTGAACATATAATGACATTTTTGGGATGCCTCGTGATGCAAATTGTGAAATACTTATTGCCAACACTCGGCAGGCCTATCAAGGTATAGGTTATTCAAAGGCAATTAAAACAATCGCAATTAAAGCCACGCCATAAATTTCTTTTTATACACACTCCCTATATTCAAGCTTTAATTTTTATTCGGCAATTCTTAAAAAAAAAATTAAAGCTATAGAAATTTTTATTAAAAAAACTCATCTGAGACATGACCATAATGGCAGTTTTGGATAAAGTGACATGACCTGCCAAAAATATGGGCTTCTTTTCCAAAGAAGTACTAATTAGAAACTTTTTAATTAGTACTTCTAGTCTCGAGAAATAGTGTTTTGAACTTATTTAGATACAAACGAAAAAAAAAATACAAAAAAAAATATCCGACCTGTTTACTTAAAGTGGCATGAGCTGCCAAAATGTCGATATTTTTCCGTGAAAACAGAATGTGGAAATTATCGGCTATTTTTCTCAAAACATGCTCTCAAAAAGCGTGTTATGATATCTAGAAAATGTACCTTAAAGTAGTGTTTTGAACTAACTTTGGCTTACAATGAATGAACGTTCGCACCGGTTATTTAAATTTTGCTTAATATTTCGCCTCATACAGCTAACAGACTGACTTTCCTCTTTCCAACGTTAATCAAGTTTTCGAAAGCCTCTTACTGTCGTGACAATCAGAATCAACGAGAAAAGTTCGAAATTTAGCAATTCATATCACTTCAAAGTTTGTTTATTTTCCGATCACTATTTCGATTCGTACAGGTCACATTTTTGTATGGACTGTTCCTATTCAAACAGCTATTATTTACTTTTCCAATGGACTTCAAACCGTGTTTTTGTTTTGTTTATCAGAATGTATGAAAAGCTGCAAATTTTGAGTATTCATGCCACTTTGAATCATAAACTTGATAAAAAGTTAAAAGTTAAAAATCTTATCCTAAAAAGATCACTAAAGCCTTATATGAGCCTCAACCCTCATGACGTCACTCAAAAAATTATGGGATATTTTAAAGGGGCATGAGCTGCCGAAATTCACACTTTTTTCATAATTTTTGATCGTCCCGACAGTAAGAGGCTTTACAGGCCATCGACAAACTCAATGATTGGCGTTGGAATGAGGAAAATCCATACAGTATGTGGCCTGTACGAACCGAAAACGTGTTCGAAAAGTAAACAAAATTTAAATAACCGGGACGACCATTCATTCATTCTAAGGAAAAGTTAGCTCAAAACAATACTTTAACGTACATTCCCGAGACTAGGCGCACTAAAAAGTCTTTGAATTATACGTCTTAGGAAAAATAGCCGATAATTTAAACATTCTGTATCAACGTCAAAATATCAACATTTTGGCAGCTCATGCCCCTTTAAGGGTCTGGCTTTGAAGTGACTTCTTCGTAGGTCGTTGGACCAACACCCTTGACTGCCCACCTATACTGTTCAATGCAGATTTTTTTACGCCATTGCCTCATTAATTATTATTTTCTTAGAATATAATCAGGCCTGAGAATATGGAATGTGATTGCATCCGGGTCTCTGTTCCTAGAAAAAAATCTATACGCATGTGTGTTACAACTTTTCCATATAGGGCGATACGTTGAGAATGAAGTCATTATTTTCCCGTGTGTTTAGGGCTGTATGATTGCGATTCGACACCCCACCCGTCATTTTAACACTTCTGTTGGCCTCAGTATCATCATTTTAATTTTGGACAGATAGCTTCGGGTTCGAGCAGGCTGCACGCTCAATGGATACATTCAAAATGCTTAAAGAAAATAAAAACAAATATTTTTAGATAAATGTCCTCTAAATAATGATTTCTTGAATACTAAATGTACCAAGACAAGTTACGGAAATTGTTTCCGGAAATTGTTTCCTGAAGGCAAGTCCACGTTGATATACGGACGTGGGAACATGTTGATGACGAAAAGTCACAAGGAAACTTGTTAATGTTTTGAAGTTTTGAACAAAACTTGTTTGTGTTTCTCTGCGTTGAATCAACTTGTTTTATTTAAAATCCAATGAAAATATGCCATTTACTATTGGAATTATTTATGCTCTACTAAACTTAAAACTCCCACTTTTCCCTGGTAAATCAAAAGTCCCGAAGTGAAATAAATAAAAGTGTAGTTGGCTAATCTAAGATTTCTCATTTTCTTTCTTAATATTTTCATTTGTGATTTTCCCTGTTAAATATAATTCATCCATTTTTATAAATAAATTAAAATTTATTTAAAAACAAGGTTTATTCTATTGAGTGGCTTCAATACGCGCATGTGCAAAGTATAGCACAAGTTGTCCTATGTTTTATAAGGTTTATTTTTTTTACCACACGAAGCGTGAAATATGTTTGCAAATATGCTAGCTAACTTGAAGCCGGTATTGAAACAAATATTTAGAGCTGGACATATAGAATTGGGTTGGATAAACAAAAACAAAAGTGCTTTGAATATATGCCCTAATTTTGCAGACAACACTGTTAACATCGAATACCACTTAATCACTAAATGGATGTATTTTTCATTTATATTTTAATTCTAATAAACAATTTTCTATGGAACAAAGACATGCATTACAGAGCAATTGAAATTTTATTTGCTTTGTTCAGAGAGATAAAAAAGCAATTTGTAGAAAAGGTATTTGGTCTTCTGCATCAGCGAAAATAAACTGAAAGTGGTTCTTTTTTCGAACCGTACTTATTTGAAGAAAATATAGATTCGTATTCCTTCGCTGTTTATTTAAGATATTATCAATGAAAGAAACAATAACGATTAGAGTAACAAACGGCAAATCAATGGCGTGTGTTCAAACACAACTGAAAACTAATAACGTTCTGATTGAGAATTGCTACTAATAATTCCCCAAACACCCTCGAGCTTTTTAACAATGGACAATATAAACACCTATACTGAAATTTATCTAACAGTGTGTGACCTCCAGCAATTCGTCCACCCTTGAAGCTTGTTATGCTCTATCTACACTCGACAAATGAATTTCATTTGGTCTCGTTAGAGACTTTCCGATTCGGAGTTCCGATCCAATGATTCCTCATCGATGACAGTTTGCTACGTCTGATTCACGGATCGACTATCTATAAGCTTTGTAAATAAAGGCAATACGTTCAAACAAAACTGCATTTGTTAAGTTGATGGCCAAGTACTCTACTTGTTTACTTTGACCGGGGGGATTTTTTCTTTAATATAGCACGGGGCTGAGTCAGGGCGCAGTACTCCTACCAATGTAATTCGGAGATATCCAAGGGTGATATAAAAACTGAACATTCAACACCAGGCGTCCAGCTCGTTAATCAACTTGTGTACCCTGTTGTCAACATTAGGAATTAATACCGCTATTTAAACTCGTCGCTCATTGTCTTCAGTTTCACACCTTAGAAATCCTATGTAAACGTACACGGCCATTTATTAACACCTGCGCGATATAGGTAGATGAGAAAGCTATATAATCCGTTATAAAATCAAATATATACACCAACAGGCGTTTGAATGAAACTGTTCAAGAACTAAATAGAAACGTGTCTGGTAATATTTCAAATTCATGATCCTAAATAAAGAAGTTTGTTACACACTTCTCTGCAATTATAAGTAACAAGATCCAGGTGAAACAGAGAATATACCAAAATATTGATATTTTCTCCGGCACTTCTATGTACATGAAGCTATTTTATCCAGGGTTTAGTCGATTATAATTCAAACGGTTCCACAGACCGCGTTTACCAAGTTTATTTTTTGGGTGGGTGGAGAAAATGGGATCGATTTAAAATTTCCATACTTCAAACAATTAGAAAAAGTAGGCCCTAATCTTTTAACTTTTTTTGTCAAAAAACAAAACAATGTAAATTTGTTTTATTGCTTTAAAAAACTCGTTAAGACAAGTACACGTACATTACAAATGATTTTGATCGCAATGGAAGGATAATATGGATATATTTACCGCACATTTGGTGCTTGTCTGCAGTCAAATACATCGTGAGGGTTATAAAGGCTGTATATAGGCTAAAAGTGGCATGAGCTGCCAAAATGTTGATATTTTGACGTTAAAACAGAATGTTGAAATTATTGGCTATTTTTCTCAAGACGTATAATTCAGAAGCCTTTTAGTGCTTCTAATCTCGAAATTGTACGATAAAGTATTGTTTTGAACTAACTTTGGCTTAGAATGAATTAATGGTCGTCCCGGTTATTTAAATTTTGTTTACTTTTCGAACACGTTTTCGGTTCGTACAGGCCACATACTGTATGGATTGTCCTCATTCCAACGCAAATCATTTTTGTTTTCGATGGCCTTCAAAGCCTCTTACTGTTGTGGTGATCAGAAATTATCAAAAAAAAAATTGAATTTTGGCAGCTCATGCCTATTTAATATACATGTATATCATTTTTATATTTCAACGAAATTGAATTGTCTATAAAGGGACATGAGCTGCCAAAAATTCGGATTTTTTTCCATAAATTGTGATGGTCAAGATAAGTTAAGCGTTTGAGGCAGCTTGCAGATACGGTTGAAATAAAAAAAATATTGGCAAAGTCAGTCAGTATCCTTTGCGATCCGATAATGTGTGCCAATGACGAATTTAAATAGCCAGGATGTAGAAGTTCATTTGCAGGGTTTTGTTGCGTATAAAACTATATAAACGTACATCTGGAGAATTCGTATCAACCGAAAGCTCTTATTTTGTACTTTTTGACAAAAATGACCAAGGATTAGCAAATTATGTTTCAACGAATTTTTTTCTATTTTTTGACAATTTTTGCTACTTTAATCATCCTTAGATAGAGCGTTAGACGTTAACGCCAACAAAAATCGTCTGTCAGTGGGTTGCAAAAACATAATCTAAACTAAATTAGATAAGAAGAAATATTTATTACTATAGAATAGTTGCTGAGGTGCCAGCGAAAGGCTGGCGATTGTCCCAGCATACGACCATGTTCCCGTTCCCACTTCACAATTACATCACATGAGTAAAATGATATTGAGTTCTACGTCAAACGCCAATCAACCAAATATAATGTTTGATTCTCTAGGCATTCAGGGAAAGTGAACTCGAGAAAATGTTTTCACTTTTCTTTACCAAAAACTAACTCAAAGATCGATGAATGAAGTTATTACTAAGATGGTTTCAAGAGCTATTTGTTTAGCAGTTAGATTCATCGTTGTACTAGACTGCAGACTACGTGTAACTTTGACTCCAGCGTCCTATATAGAAGTATTTTTTCTGAGAAAATGTCAATTGTTATTCTCTCTATAACGTTAACAAAGGGGACATAGAAGAAGCGAGAAACCGAAATCGACTCGAAGTGAAGTCAGTTGGCCTTGCTTTTCCATATAGAAGGCAAGTGCATGTAGTCAGCCCTCCTCGGGGCTAGATACAATTAGACAAACGATGCGGAAATTCCCCGATTAAAAGTGTATTTCCTCACAGGGATAATGTTGTTCTAATTGGGCGCTCGCTGATCGACTATTAGCTGGGTGAAGCACGGGGAATAACGTAAGCCAAGCTCGTCATTATCCCTCTCTTCGGCCAATCACAGCTCGCAAGTTGGCTCCTTGACAAGTACGAAAAGCACTCTTTAATTCCTAAAGTACTCTGTTTGCTATTATAATCATTTCTATGGCGAATTGCCTCGGGATATTAAAACTCCGGGGCTCTCTGTTTCTCCCCTTAGTTCTTCTCCAACCACCGGGCGAGTCAAAAGCTCTTCAGCCCAAAGTTAGGTACGGTTGGCGGACGACCTGAATGTAGGCCTTGACTCCCCTAGGGACCTCAAACTAAATACCACCTGACGCTGAACAATGAAAACATAGAGACAATAATAGATGGTTAATGAATCTATGATTGAAACAGAATAACTTTTAAGGAAGGCCTTAATACCATTTCTTGGTTGAATTCAGCCAATTTAGCTGAAGATGCCTTACCTGACGCCCGTGTCCCACTCCGCAATAGAAAAGACGTGTCATGGGTGTGGAAACAAGATTATAAACTTCGCATAGACTTGTAATAAAATTCTAAATTCTTCATAACTATGGAAAGTAGAGTATTTTGCAATTAAAAGGGCTCTTCTGCTGCGAAGAAATTTACAAATAAAACATCTTTAAAGAGGCATGAGCTGCCAGAATTCCCATTTTTTTTTCATAATTTCTGATCGTTACGACAGTAAGAGGCTTTGAATGTCATCGAAAAACTAAATGATTGGTGTTGGAATGAGGAAAATCCATACAGTATGTGGCCTGTACGAACCGAAAACGTGTTCGAAAAGTAAACAAAATTTAAATAACCGGGATTCATTGTAAGCCAAAGTTAGTTCAAAACAATGCTTTATCGTACATTCTCGAGACCAGAAGCACTAAAAAGCTTCTGAATTATACGTTTTGAGAAAAATAGCCAATAATTTCAACATTCTGTTTTAACGTCAAAATATTAACATTTTGGCAGCTCATGCCACTTTAACCTGCGGTATACATGACAAGAAGGCCTTAGCGAGTGTATGGTCCCAGGTAGCCTTATTGACCGGATAAATTGTTCAATGTCGAGTTTAATGCGATTTTTCTTTTTCTTTTATATAGTTGATTTAAGTATTTATTTTTTGATGAAGGAACGCAATATTAAAGCTTGGGATGCGAAATGTCGAAGATAACATCATCAAATATCGTTCGTTTTTTTTTGTATAATTTAAAAAATCTATTTTGTACATATTTCTTGAGGAAGGTAGAAATTTAGCTTTTTGATTCAGCCTTTGTTGATGTTCAACGTAAATAATGGTAAAGAATACAGACATGCTCCTCAAACACATAAAGAAGCCTTGCCGAGAAATCTGGACTGTGCCGAAATTTATATTTTATCCCCTTTGTCCAGACACATGGCCATCCATATGATACCAGTCAGTCTTAGACTAATTTAACACAAGCATTACCATTCTAAAAACGAGTGCAAAACTATGTATAAATTATTCTTGGTTGAGATTTTTACTTTAGAAGACTTACTTGGAGTTGCCTCTTTTTTGGATCCCACTCTACCCCAAAAAATTGGAAAATTTTCTGACTGGGTTTGGTTGCCCCGTTTCTTCCCACAAGAAAACTGGCAACTCCGCCATATAAGTGAAATAATCTTGAGCGCGGCGTAAAACACCAAACAATCAATCCTTTTTTGAGCCCGTCATGTTGTTTTAAATCTTAATATAAAAAAAAAATGATTTCAACTGCCGAAAATTGTCTTTCACCCTTGCTGAAATATATATATTTCCACATCTTTTTCTAAAATGCCAATGTTGCCGTCTCGAGAATAGCCGACTGGTTATTGACACCAGTATTATCTCCCCTTAATAGGAAATCTCAGCAGGGAATAAAAAACAACATGCAAAAGAACTGAAATTTAGGTTTGGGGAATAAGGAGACCCCCCCCCACACACACACAAACTTTCACCCCAAAATAAATAGATAAATCAAAAATAAGTATTTGGTTCAATTAGATCGTTTTTGTTCATTAATATATCTTAGCCTTTGGTTCAATTAGATCATTTTCGTTGATTCGAGTTTTCATTGGATGTACAGTTTTTGAGGTCTTCACATTTTAAATAAACTTCTGATTTCATGAAAATATGAGAGTATTTAGGCGGTGGGGTTTGGCTCGCTTATAAATACCGTCAGGCTAAACAAACATACAGGGGGTGGGGTTTGGCTCGCTTATAAATACCGCCAGGCTGAACAAAGATACAGAACAGCAATATAACCCATGTCGAAATTAAAGTAATAAAAAAAAATAAAAAGGCAGAATTAAAAATGAAATTATATAATAATTTTCCTTTTAATAAGCAGCATTTTGCTCAGTCAGATTATGTTCTTTTTACAGAATGTATCCGAAATGCCTATCCTTTGTGCTGAAAATAGATTAATGAGATGAGTGCGTATATAAGCTGGTATATCCAATAGTGACAATTCTAATCCACTAGACTTATGCACCAGTCGCATGTTGCAATTTTCTACCCGATTTCCTTTATAAAGATATTTCGCTTGATATTTTGAGAATATAAATTTTATATTTGAATATGGTGAGTAAATACATCAATCAAAATAATACATCAAAATCTGCCATTTTACCACAGCTGTTTATAAAGTATGCCAAATTTCATTCCCATATTTAGGTTTAAGTAAAATGGTGACTGTGTGACCAGTTTCAACACTTGCGTCTGTCACTTCATCGATCGAATAAACTGTTGTATAGATGATATCGGTGGCCTATCGAGCTTCGGTTTGTTGATCTGCTTACAAACAAACTTTAGAAAACGAGCTAAACTATCAGTTTAAAAAAAAATTCTTCTCAAGACGTATAATTCAGAAGCTTTTCAGTGCTTCTTTTCTCGAGAATGTATAAAATACTGTTTTGAAGTAACTTTGGTTGAGAAAATTTTGTTTACTTTTAAAACACTATTCCGGTTTGTATAGGCCACATACTGTATGGATTTTCCTCATTCCAACGCCAATCATTTAGTTTTTCGATGGTCTTCAAAGCCTCTTACTGTCGTGACGATCAGAAATTATTTCAAAAGTGGGAATTTTGGCAGCTTATGCCGCTTTATTTAAGGTTTGGTAAAGGAAGACAATATTTGTATTATTAATTAATAGTATTTTTTATATTACTTTTTCTTAATGTGTTTTATAAATTACCCTGAAATTCAAAGCTGTAGAATAATTACCAAAGAAAAATTAGTCTCATTTCGAGTAAATGTATAGCGTACTTGGTACAATCAAACTTTTTTGCAAATTTTTAGTTTCGCCGGCCCCATGCATTTGTTAAATTTCATCCGCTTCCAGGTAGGAAATGCTATTTTTTAATACACAGCACTTGAGGTGTATGACAGGTCTACTTAAACCCATAAACCACGACGAATGAATGGTTTTGTTTGTGTTTAATGTCACACTAGAGATTTTCTTGAATGGTAAACGTCTATGGTAAGCCTATTTCTTTTCAATGCTCGTCACCAACACGTCAGATGAAGCGGACGATTGTTAAAATGTCCCATCGACGACAGGACTGATTTTATTCTTTGGATCGAGAACAATATCCGCTGACACTATCTGAATACAAAAAAACAACCGTATCACTAAAACGCCCGAGGATGGTAGCCATTGTTGTCCCGCGCTCAATACATCGCCATTCGCTGATTGGATAAAATCTGGTTTACTCCTCTCCTGTTATTTAATTAGCTCGGGGGAAGTCTACAGGGCATTTTTCTGTTTTTAATTCACGGCAGTTACTTCTGTTACCACTTTGTCAGTTTAGAAAGCGTTTAGTAGTAAGCTGTGAAAAGCAAGAAGCAAGCGTATAATTTTCACAGCAGGCTTTGCGTTTTCTAGACTTGGCATGTGTCAGTTATAGACTGTTTCGACTGTACAGCTGTTTCTCGACATCGGAGCTCGGAAAGTGGAAAGATCTAAACTGCATTCCTCCTGTCATATCATAAGAGTCTTATTAAGAAGGATATATCTGTCTATCGAGTACAGATAGCTTTCGTACTAGAAGACCTTTTCGTTTCAAACCGAACAGCCAAATTTTAGCGGGAAAAAGACAGCTGTCGGCCGAATGGGTAACCGAGCAAACTTAGCGCTTCAGACCTTTCCGCCGACCAAGAATTTGGTCCAAGGCAAAATTTCAGCCGGAACAGACAACTGTCGGCCGAATGGGTAACAGAGCAAATTTTGCGCTTCAGACCTTTCCGCCGACAAAGAATTTGGTCCAAGGCAAACTTTCAGCCGGAACAGACAACTGTCGACCGAATGGATGACCGAGCAAATTTAGCGCTTCGGGCACGATCAATCCCTACAAAAGCGCTTTCCGCTGATACCAGATCTGGAAAAACTGTATTCACTGAGCCCACAATTTAACGCCGAATCCACTGAGCCCCCATTTTACCGCGGTATCCACTTAACTGCATCCACTGAGCCCCCATTTTACCGCGGTATCCACTAAACGGTATCCACTGAGCCCCCATTTTACCGCTGTATCCACTAAACTGTATCCACTGAGCCCACATTTTAACGCTGTATCCACTTAACTGCATCCACTGAGCCCACATTTTACCGCGGTATCCACTAAACTGTATCCACCGAGCCCCCATTTTATAGCGGTATCCACTAAACTGTATCCACTGAGCCCCCATTTTACCGCTGTATCCACTAAACTGTATCCACTGAGCCCCCATTTTACCGCTGTATCCACTTAACTGTATCCACTGAGCCCCATTTTAACCCTGTATCCACTAAACGGTATCCACTGAGCCCCCATTTTACCGCTGTATCCACTAAACTGTATCCACTGAGCCCACATTTTAACCCTGTATCCACTTAACTGTATCCACTGAGCCCACATTTTAACGCTGTATCCACTTAACTGTATCCACTGAGCCCCCATTTTACCGCGGTATCCACTAAACTGTATCCACTGAGCCCACATTTTAACGCTGTATCCACTTAACTGTATCCACTGAGCCCCCATTTTACCGCGGTATCCACTAAACTGTATCCACTGAGCCCACATTTTAACGCTGTATCCACTTAACTGTATCCACTGAGCCCCCATTTTACCGCGGTATCCACTTAACTGTATCCACTGAGCCCACATTTTACCGCTGTATCCACTTAACTGTATCCACTGAGCCCCCATTTTACCGCGGTATCCACTTAACTGTATCCACTGAGCCCACATTTTAACACTGTATCCACTAAACTGTATCCACTGCGCCCCCATTTTAACCCTGTATCCACTAAACTGTATCCACTGAGCCCACAT
The DNA here is from genome assembly GCA_963971465.1 of Lepidochitona cinerea. Classification (NCBI taxonomy): domain Eukaryota; kingdom Metazoa; phylum Mollusca; class Polyplacophora; order Chitonida; family Tonicellidae; genus Lepidochitona; species Lepidochitona cinerea. The sequence goes on from OZ020554.1 coordinate 16,133,858, forward strand.
TTTAACCCTGTATCCACTAAACTGTATCCACTGAGCCCCCATTTTACCGCGGTATCCACTAAACTGTATCCACTGAGCCCACATTTTACCGCAGTATCCACTGAGCCCCCATTTTACCGCGGTATCCACTAAACTGTATCCACTGAGCCCACAATTTACCGCGGTATCCACTAAACTGTATCCACTGAGCCCACATTTTAACACTGTATCCACTTAACTGTATCCACTGAGCCCACATTTTAACACTGTATCCACTTAACTGTATCCACTAAGCCCACATTTTAACGCTGTATCCACTAAACTGTATCCATTGAGCCCACAATTTACCGCGGTATCCACTAAACTGCATCCACTGAGCCCACATTTTACCGCGGTATCCACTAAACTGTATCCACTGAGCCCACATTTTCACGCTGTATCCACTTAACCGTATCCACTGAGCCCCCATTTTACCGCTGTATCCACTAAACTGTATCCACTGAGCCCACATTTTACCGCGGTATCCACTAAACTGTATCCACTGAGCCCACATTTTACCGCTGTATCCACTAAACTGTATCCACTGAGCCCCCATTTTACCGCGGTATCCACTAAACTGTATCCACTGAGCCCACATTTTAACCCTGTATCCACTTAACTGTATCCACTGAGCCCCCATTTTACCGCGGTATCCACTTAACTGTATCCACTGAGCCCCCATTTTAACGCTGTATCCACTAAACTGCATCCACTGAGCCCCCATTTTACCGCTGTATCCACTAAACTGTATCCACTGAGCCCCCATTTTACCGCGGTATCCACTTAACTGTATCCACTGAGCCCCCATTTTACCGCGGTATCCACTTAACTGCATCCACTGAGCCCCCATTTTAACGCTGTATCCATTTAACTGTATCCACTGAGCCCCCATTTTACCGCTGTATCCACTTAACTGTATCCACTGAGCCCACATTTTAACGCTGTATCCACTGAGCCCACATTTTACCGCGGTATCCACTTAACTGTATCCACTGAGCCCCCATTTCACCGCGGTATCCACTTAACTGTATCCACTGAGCCCACATTTTAACGCTGTATCCACTGAGCCCACATTTTACCGCGGTATCCACTTAACTGTATCCACTGAGCTCCCAATTTACCGCGGTATCCACTTAACTGTATCCACTGAGCCCCCATTTTACCGCGGTATCCACTTAACTGTATCCACTGAGCCCACATTTTACCACTGTAGCCCCATAACGGTATCCACTGAGCCCACATTTTAACCCTGTATCCACTTAACTGTATCCACTGAGCCCACATTTTAACGTTGTATCCACTTAACTGTATCCACTGAGCCCACATTTTAACCCTGTATCCACTAAACGGTATCCACTGAGCCCACCTTTTAACGCTGTATCCACTTAACTGTATCCACTGAGCCCACATTTTAACGCTATATCCACTTAACTGTATCCACTGAGCCCCCATTTTACCGCGGTATCCACTTAACTGTATCCACTGAGCCCACATTTTAACGCTGTATCCACTAAACGGTATCCACTGAGCCCACATTTTAACGCTGTGTCCACTTAACTGTATCCACTGAGCCCACATTTTAACGCTATATCCACTTAACTGTATCCACTGAGCCCCCATTTTACCGCGGTATCCACTAAACTGTATCCACTGAGCCCACATTTTAACGCTGTATCCACTTAACTGTATCCACTGAACCCACATTTTAACGCTGTATCCACTTAACTGTATCCACTGAGCCCACATTTTAACCCTGTATCCACTTAACTGTATCCACTGAGCCCACATTTTAACCCTGTATCCACTTAACTGTATCCACTGAGCCCACATTTTAACGCTGTATCCACTTAACTGTATCCACTGAGCCCACATTTTAACGCGGTATCCACTAAACTGTATCCACTGAGCCCCCATTTTAACGCTGTATCCACTTAACTGTATCCACTGAGCCCCCATGTTACCGCGGTGTCCACTAAACTGTATCCATTTTAACATACTATCTGCATACTAAAACCTTTCGTAATCTGAGAGCAAAATGGACATTCGCCCAATACAATCCAAAAAACTAAGTTTCTTTATTTTTGGGAATCTTATGAATTATTACTCTATTATTCATTGAGCCAACAAATCAATCAGTCCGTAGAATCAAAAATTAATTTGTTCGCTATTTTAACGTTTTACACGCGGTATATTTTAATGATACACCCTTTCCAATTGTATGGTGGTGTTTGTCTATTTATTCGGATTTATGCTAAAAAGAGACTTTCATTTGGTACCAGGAAACCACAAAAGCCCATTCGATGTCAATAAAATGCCCTTTAGAACTGCCACAATGGTATTTGAACGCGTAACACATCGGCAGAAAGCATGTGAAATGCTACATGTATTCCCAAAGCTCAACTAAGCCTACACACAATTTCAAGGTTTTTAAGTTTGAAAATCGATGGATTTCTTTATTAATGAATTATTAATTATTTTTCTGTGGTTCGGAAACAGAATCGATCTTCAGGATAACATGTATCAAAACGTCTGTGTTTATAAAAAGCGTATATTGCGTAAATTCTCGATAAGCCAAGAGCGGCCAATTAATTAACTAATGACTTCAGTATACAATCTCCGAATCTGGCTTGGCTTAGTGTCAAACTGACCCCCAGCAACTGACCCGTCAATACGTACTAATTAAAAACAGATTTAGCTTACTAAGCACGTGCAGGAACTTATCATATTCCAAAACGAAACGTAGTACAATATTATATAATGTTATATTGACCAATAAAATATGAACTCGTATTGGAGAGGTACCCATGATAAAATATTAACTCTTATTGGAGAGGTACCCATGATAAAATATTAACTCTTATTGGAGAGGTACCCATGATAAAATATTAACTCTTATTGGAGAGGTACCCATGATAAAATATTAACTCGTATTGGAGAGGTACCCATGATAAAATATTAACTCTTATTGGAGAGGTACCCATGATAAAATATTAACTCTTTTGGAGAGGTACCCATGATAAAATATTAACTCGTATTGGAGAGGTACCCATGATAAAATATGAACTCGTATTGGAGGGGTACCCATGATAAAATATTAACTCGTATTGGAGAGGTACCCATGATAAAATATTAGCTCTTATTGGAGAGGTACCCATGATAAAATATTAACTGGTATTGGAGAGGTACCCATGATAAAATATTAACTGGTATTGGAGAGGTACCCAAGATCAAATATTAACTCGTATTGGAGAGGTACCCATGATAAAATATTAACTGGTATTGGAGAGGTACCCATGATAAAATATTAACTGGTATTGGAGAGGTACCCATGGTAAAATATTAACTGGTATTGGAGAGGTACCCAAGATCAAATATTAACTCGTATTGGAGAGGTACCCATGATAAAATATTAACTGGTATTGGAGAGGTACCCATGATAAAATATTAACTCTTATTGGAGAGGTACCCATGATAAAATATTAACTCTTATTGGAGAGGTACCCAAGATCAAATATTAACTCGTATTGGAGAGGTACCCATGATAAAATATTAACTCATATTGCAGAGGTACCCATGATAAGATATTATCTCGTATTGGAGAGGTACCCATGATAAAATATTAACTCTTATTGGAGAGGTACCCATGATAAATTATTAACTCTTATTGCAGAGATATACCCATGATAAAATATTAACTCGTATTGGAGAGGTACCCAAGATCAAATATTAACTCGTATTGGAGAGGTACCCATGATAAAATATTAACTCGTATTGGAGAGGTACCCATGATAAAATATTAACTCTTATTGGAGAGGTACCCTTGATAAATTATTAACTCTTATTGCAGAGATATACCCAAGATCAAATATTAACTCGTATTGGAGAGGTACCCAAGATCAAATATTAACTCGTATTGGAGAGGTACCCAAGATCAAATATTAACTCGTATTGGAGAGGTACCCATGATAAAATATTAACTCATATTGCAGAGGTACCCATGATAAGATATTATCTCGTATTGGAGAGGTACCCATGATAAAATATTAACTCTTATTGGAGAGGTACCCATGATAAATTATTAACTCTTATTGCAGAGATATACCCATGATAAAATATTAACTCTTATTGGAGAGGTACCCAAGATCAAATATTAACTCCTATTGGAGAGGTACCCATGATAAAATATTAACTCATATTGCAGAGGTACCCATGATAAAATATTAACTCTTATTGGAGAGGTACCCATGATAAGATATTAACTCTTATTGGAGAGGTAAACATGGTAAAATAATAACTCTTATTGGAGAGGTACCCATGATAAAATATTAACTCTTATTGGAGAGGTACCCATGACAAAATATTAACTCTTATTGGAGAGGTAAACATGGTAAAATAATAACTCTTATTGGAGAGGTACCCATGATAAAATATTAACTCTTATTGGAGAGGTACCCATGATAAAATATTAACCCGTATTGGAGAGGTACCCATGATAAAATATTAACTCATATTGCAGAGGTACCCATGATAAGATATTATCTCGTATTGGAGAGGTACCCATGATAAAATATTAACTCTTATTGGAGAGGTACCCATGATAAATTATTAACTCTTATTGCAGAGATATACCCATGATAAAATATTAACTCTTATTGGAGAGGTACCCAAGATCAAATATTAACTCGTATTGGAGAGGTACCCATGATAAAATATTAACTCATATTGCAGAGGTACCCATGATAAGATATTAACTCTTATTGGAGAGGTAAACATGGTAAAATAATAACTCTTATTGGAGAGGTACCCATGATAAAATATTAACTCTTATTGGAGAGGTACCCATGACAAAATATTAACTCTTATTGGAGAGGTAAACATGGTAAAATAATAACTCTTATTGGAGAGGTACCCATGATAAAATATTAACTCTTATTGGAGAGGTACCCATGATAAAATATTAACCCGTATTGGAGAGGTACCCATGATAAAATATTAACTCATATTGCAGAGGTACCCATGATAAGATATTAACTCTTATTGGAGAGGTACCCTTGATAAATTATTAACTCTTATTGCAGAGATATACCCAAGATCAAATATTAACTCGTATTGGAGAGGTACCCAAGATCAAATATTAACTCGTATTGGAGAGGTACCCAAGATCAAATATTAACTCGTATTGGAGAGGTACCCATGATAAAATATTAACTCATATTGCAGAGGTACCCATGATAAGATATTATCTCGTATTGGAGAGGTACCCATGATAAAATATTAACTCTTATTGGAGAGGTACCCATGATAAATTATTAACTCTTATTGCAGAGATATACCCATGATAAAATATTAACTCTTATTGGAGAGGTACCCAAGATCAAATATTAACTCGTATTGGAGAGGTACCCATGATAAAATATTAACTCATATTGCAGAGGTACCCATGATAAAATATTAACTCTTATTGGAGAGGTACCCATGATAAGATATTAACTCTTATTGGAGAGGTAAACATGGTAAAATAATAACTCTTATTGGAGAGGTACCCATGATAAAATATTAACTCTTATTGGAGAGGTACCCATGACAAAATATTAACTCTTATTGGAGAGGTAAACATGGTAAAATAATAACTCTTATTGGAGAGGTACCCATGATAAAATATTAACTCTTATTGGAGAGGTACCCATGATAAAATATTAACCCGTATTGGAGAGGTACCCATGATAAAATATTAACTCATATTGCAGAGGTACCCATGATAAGATATTATCTCGTATTGGAGAGGTACCCATGATAAAATATTAACTCTTATTGGAGAGGTACCCATGATAAATTATTAACTCTTATTGCAGAGATATACCCATGATAAAATATTAACTCTTATTGGAGAGGTACCCAAGATCAAATATTAACTCGTATTGGAGAGGTACCCATGATAAAATATTAACTCATATTGCAGAGGTACCCATGATAAAATATTAACTCTTATTGGAGAGGTACCCATGATAAGATATTAACTCTTATTGGAGAGGTAAACATGGTAAAATAATAACTCTTATTGGAGAGGTACCCATGATAAAATATTAACTCTTATTGGAGAGGTACCCATGACAAAATATTAACTCTTATTGGAGAGGTAAACATGGTAAAATAATAACTCTTATTGGAGAGGTACCCATGATAAAATATTAACTCTTATTGGAGAGGTACCCATGATAAAATATTAACCCGTATTGGAGAGGTACCCATGATATAATATTAACTCATATTGCAGAGGTACCCATGATAAGATATTATCTCGTATTGGAGAGGTACCCATGATAAAATATTAACTCTTATTGGAGAGGTACCCATGATAAAATATCGGTCCTTCCTAACCTATTTATTTTTGCTAAAAGTGAGTTCACAATGCTAATAACGGAATAATTGTAGTAAACAATACTCTAATAAGCTAGGAGTTCGAAGATTGTAGAACAGTCGCCATTTTGAAACCGTAACTGCGACTCACTCGTACGTCGGTCCTTTTTTCTTTAGAAAAAAATCCTTCACCATACAATAAACGCCTTAAAATGAATAACCATTTCTGTTTTGTCGCATTATAGGCCAGAGTTATTACATTACATCCATATCTAGAGCTGATTGGAACACTTTCTGGCGGTCACGGCGGCCATGTTTTGTATTCTCAGCCTTTCAGAAATCTTCCTCTTTTAAACATGGCTACCCTCAGTAGCGTTCGGCCCTTAGGGCCTCACATTAACGCTACATACCGGAACTAATAACGAGGTTGCGTGAATATCGTTCCCCTTGATTCAAAGGGTTTACCTGCATACGCATTCTTCTTGTGCCTCCGGTAAATCTCGAAGGTGAGAGAATCTCATATGAGTTTCTTAAAGTTCGATACGGTCAGGTTGTCTGATTGGTTGAATAACTGCCATATCCTGGCGTATGAAACGGCCAATTTCGACCGGTTCAGATCTATATATGTTACTTCTGGCAGACTTAAAAAGCAAATGCGGCGAGTTAAACCACACACACAAATTCAGTTTTTCTTGTTTTATTTGGTTCTGACATGGGAATGTTGTCAATTAACTTAATGAGTTAAGAAATATTTACAAATTAGACGAATTTTCTTAAAACATAATTTGAGTATGTAGAATATGATATACACAACAAGTTATACATGGTTGAAACATCGGGATCAATATATACAATATATAAATATTATAAATTATTTGTCAAGTCACAAAAATTCGCCCAAATACATTTATTTATATGGGCTTAGACCGCGTAGACCATAACGCCTTTAACTTATAGATTTGGTATGAAATGCTAACAACCACGAGCAGTATCCCTTATAAAACACTTTCAGTACCAGTAGAATGAGAATTAGCCGACACGTACAGTCCATATTTCTGATCAGTCCAAAGTAAGACTTAGGCCCAGAACGACTGCAATATGTATGGCGAAACAGACGCTTCAATATTTTACCATGTCCTGCAGTATGTGCCCATGTGAAAAGTTGGCACGTGACACATCTTAAGTGATAGAAATGGAAAGATGTTTACAGTCTTCATTTTCACTAAAGGTCAGATGTCGTTTTCCAACAGACCAAAATATAGTGTCCCATCACGCATGGAGACCTGAAAGGGTCGAAGGACAATTTTTTTTTCTTTCTATCCGGGTATGTCCCCAAAAGACAAAAACTCCTTTGCAATTCACAAAATCTGTGTTCAAAGAGATTAAAACCCAGCTAAATTGCTTCTCTGTCCTTTTCAACATTGTCATTTTTATCAGGAACTATTTGGGATTTTCGATCCGGTTGTTCAAACCGACTCGCGTACTTTTGTAAAAGTTCCCTAGGCGACGAGGCGGAATTTGAGCGGTCGCTCTCCGATAAATGCATGGATTTCCGCAGTTGCTCACTATGTTGATGTGCTTTTGCCCGAAGTGCAGCGATACTTTCTGACCTCATTTCTTCGCTGTCACGTGATGGCGATTCGTCTTGTCTCGTGGGACCGATGACGTCACACTCTTCGTCTTCTTCCTTCAGTTTTTCTGCAGCTTCAATAGATTTTTTATGCATGCCTGGAAATAGAAGAATGAAGTCGAGAATAAAACATCCGACTGAAAAACGAACCTACAAACCTATCATTCATTGGTGGGATTTAATTCGTCAATAAATATAAGAGAAGATATTCTTTCCGTTGGTATCTTGGGATTAACAAATACATCTAGAAGTCTTTCGAATAAGGGCCTGTACGAAAAGAGCCCCCACTCATGGATAAAAAGCTAGGGCGTTCATCGCTCAACTGAGTCCGTCCTAGATGCCACTTAAAGGAAAAATTAACCTGGCTGCAAGCTGCGTTTTGTTTGCCGAAGTGACAAAATGAAAAACATAAGTAAAAACGAAACAACCTTCCCGTTAGTTCCGGAAAGTCAAAAAAGGAGTGTGGAAGAAATGTGCATATTGTCAATATTGTACTTAACTACACTCTGCAAAACGTGTCATAAGTGACGTCATACACGACTTTCGATGTGTAAAATCATTGAACTAAATACGCGGAATGGTGGTCACGTGACGTTTGAGTTTCAGCAGCGCCACCATTACAACGAGACGATTAGACGATTTCAACCCAAGATGGCGGATGCAACGCGCATAGCCATCTCACAGCAATGTCGGCGCTTTCTAGAACGTCAGACACAAACTAGCCAATGAGAAATGGCCATTCTACTTATGTAGTTCAGTGTGACGTTATGGGCCACCGATCTTATTAACTTTCGTAACCATCGTAGGACTGCTCCCGAAATTTTATTTTCTTTCTGGTCAGACTTGTAAAGTACATGTTCTGCAGCACATTGAACACACTTTGGAGAATATTACCCAGGGTTGTCCATAAAGCCTTGAAGAAAATTGAAGAAGCATCACGTTGGCCTTAGCTTAATTTTTTTTTTAGTTCATTAGGACGACAGTATAAGTTGTTAGCTTTACTCTTACAAAGAAGTGCAAATGAGTGGCACAATAGTTTCGCAAGTCTCCCAAATGTATGTCCATAGTTTAGTTGGTTCTTATAGGCCACAGCCTCAATGGATATTTATTCTTATCAATATAAATTTGTTAGCGTTTTGATAACATTCAAACCATTATACTCGCTAAAAAAATTATAAATTCAACTCATGCCACTTTAATTAAAGTTTATAACAGCAGCTTACCTTCCGACTGAACTAAAGCTGGCTGTCGGCAAAAAGCGTCTACCGAGAAAAGATATACAATCTTAGATTTTAGGAAAGAATAGAATAAACCAAGCTTAGAAACTTGCTAATTTTGCCTGATGCCAAATTCTGCCATAATTGTTTTGTGAAAAGCCAGATTTAATCCAGTCAGAAAATCAACTGCAACATCTAGTCGATTAAACATCAAAATAGTTTCTTCTGCGAGAGAAGAAAATATATATCTTTAGGCTCGCAAAAAGTTAAAATTGCCTTAAAACATAAGGAGGAATTGTCAAATAATAGCAATCGCTCTACATGATTTTTTTGTGGGTAAACTCGTTCACGCTAAAGGATTTGTACTTTTTTATCCTAATGTTTTTCGCTCTGATTTGGATATAGGATTTAGGGGGAAAACGTTGAATAGCTTACTTAATAGCCAAGGTGCACAAGAATCCATGACGCCGTCCTTAGCACTTTTGACAATGGTGTCCGGAAGCGGAAGTGAGTGTCTAACCATTGCGCCGTACAAGCCATATTCCGCCATGATACTGCTTCGGCCCCAAGTCTTCTCAGTTTTCCGCCATTTTGCTCTTCTGTTTTGGAACCATACCTTTTAAAAGAAATGGAAACAATAAATGGTAATAAAAATACATGAATAGCATGCTGTAAAAATCATACATAATTCAAACTGAAATGAGTCCCAAAAATAGTTAACGGGTATACGGTGTAATTCTGAGCTAATATATAGAAGTCTGTGATATGGCAGTAGGCCTATATTTTTGAAAACATTTTTATTTCGTCCAGTGCGTTCTCCCTCACCCATCAAAATCCCGATGGCGTCATTAACTAATCGGTATATTCGCTTAAAGGCACACTTGCCGCGAAAATCAGGAATATTGTTTACATTAAAAAAGAAAGACCGTATTCTGTATTTTTCCCAGACAATATAAGTTAGGAACTTTATATTTTTACCAAAATTCAAAAGTTTGGACGTCACTTTGTATTTTTAATTTGAATTTGAAAATTTGAATTGTTACGTACCCGGAACGTAAACAAACCGATCTGCCCCCTATTGGCGATTTTATGTTTCAGTCGAGTGAGTGAACTAACGGCACAGTGTAATTTTACGTAGGCCTATTTATCTGAGAAATACAGACTGACGATCGGTTAACAGCGACTGGAAAAGCCTGCTGATAATTATTTGAATGTAAATCACAGATACAAAGGCCTGAAAGGAGGGTAATGAAACACGAAAGTTGACCGACACTGATCGTTGTTGTTGTAATCAGGCTTCGATTCTTCGTTTGTTTTTCACCCCATTTTTACAGTCTAAAGCTAACTAGACATGTTTTATGTGTCCTATGTTTAAGTTTAGTGGTATTAGTCGTAGTAAGCTCATGTAAATTGGTTTTCTTAGCAAATTTAAACAGGCTACGGCGGCAAGTGTGCCTTTAAGAAAAGAACATTGTCCGTTTTAGGACATTTAGATATTTGGGTAAAACAGCTCGCTACTAGTTTTAGCGCATTTGAACACTTGTGTCAGAGCACACTACCAGTTTAAGCGCATTTGGACATTATGTCAGAGCACACTACCGGTTTTAGCGCATTTGGACATTGTGTCAGAGCACACTACCAGTTTGAGCACACTGGAACACTTGTGTCAGAGTACACTACCAGTTTAAGCACACTGGAACACTTGTGTCAGAGCACACTACCAGTTTGAGCACACTGGAACACTTGTGTCAGAGTACACTACCAGTTTAAGCACACTGGAACACTTGTGTCAGAGCACACTACCAGTTTTAGCACACTGGAACACTTGTGTCAGAGTACACTACCAGTTTGAGCACACTGGAACACTTGTGTCAGAGTACACTACCAGTTTAGGCACACTGGAACACTTGTGTCAGAGCACACTACCAGTTTGAGCACACTGGAACACTTGTGTCAGAGTACACTACCAGTTTGAGCACACTGGAACACTTGTGTCAGAGCACACTACCAGTTTGAGCACACTGGAACACTTGTGTCAGAATACACTACCAGTTTAAGCACACTGGAACACTTGTGTCAGAGCACACTACCAGTCTGAGCACACTGGAACACTTGTGTCAGAGTACACTACCAGTTTGAGCACACTGGAACACTTGTGTCAGAGTACACTACCAGTTTGAGCACACTGGAACACTTGTGTCAGAGTACACTGCCAGTTTGAGCACACTGGAACACTTGTGTCAGAGTACACTACCAGTTTGAGCACACTGGAACACTTGCGTCAGAGTACACTACCAGTTTAAGCACACTGGAACATTTGTGTCAGAGTACACTACCAGTTTGAGCGCATTTGGACATTTGTGTCAGAGCAGACTTCTAGTTTTTTACAGCCCATTTAGAGAATTGTGTTAGAGCACATTGTCATTTCTAGCACTGTCGTCTCTGAGAATATATTAGTCGAAAGGAATCTCTTTTAAAACTAATTTTACCACAACCACGGACAAACAACGAAAGCTCAACGGTTATATGGGTACCATAAGCCTTCAAAATACCCTTATTCTTTCTTTGAAACAAAAGTTGGGAGTTGTCGCCTATTTTTTGTAAGAAGACCAAATTGGAAGTTTAATGAGTTACTGAATCTTATGACTGTTCACTAGTAACATAGACCTGTTTTTTTTCAATTTCGTTCGTTTTTCTAATAGAACTTTTTTTCTAAGAGCTTCAAAATGAAGGTATAAAGTACGTCGTTATGATGAATAGAACAACATAAATTAAAAACGTGTATATAATGTTGCACAAATATTGTATTTTTTTCATTGTTTTCAATGTTTCGATTCACTGGGCAATCTCATAGGCGTTCCTGACTGATATTAACTTGTTATATATTTTGATTGCTTTTGTCTGCGGGAGAGCCCTAGACACGAAAGGCTTGTGTAAATATTGGGCAATGTACGAGTCTCTGAGGAATTAACTGGCCTGTTTGATTGAAATCAACCAAAGCAGCATTCTGAATTGACAGGTAATTTGGCTTGCAGAGGAGGTTTTACTGTAAGTTAACTCTATATCTAGTCCCTTTGTGGTTTAGCCGTTCGGAAACAGTTTACTTTGGTTAAACTCTAGCACGGCATTATTCCTCTATGAAAAGTCGTTATTGAATGTTGACATTGTCATTACGGCCTTCCATAGGAACATAGGAGCCATGTAAACACACAAATAACTGATATAAATGCAAAATGATTGTTCTCTAATATCTAGGCGTCATGCGACATCGGCCGCCAAGGGACGTCACTGGGGAGAATGGGATGCAATCTTAGAAACCCCATTAAAGCGATCTACAAGTGCATTGTGGGTTAATCAAGTGTCGTTTTAAACATTGAAACACTTGATCGGTATTAACTATTGGTTTTGAAATTTATTTCCTTTTCGTAGGTTCAAATCCCGCTGAGTCCAAAAAAGTGGAAATTTTTTTGACTGGGTTTTAACTCAAACGACCTATGTGGAATGGTTGCCATTTACCAGCGGATGGTCGTGGGTTTCCTCCGGGCAAAGAGCCCGGGATAGCAATCTCAAAACTTAAAGTGGCACGAGCTGCCAAATATAGCAAAAAAAATGTCGATGAAATAGAATAAGCTTTGTAATTGTTCGTCATTTTTATCAAACAGTACACGATGGGAGCTTTCCGCTGACACCAATTTTATAGGTTAAAGTATAGTTTTTATTAGGAACAAAAACACTGAAAGAAACAAGTATAATCCGGCTATTTGAATTTTGGCAATTATTAGCACATATCTTCAGTTCATATGTGTTTTTAGCTTTAACGATATTTTTAATTTCAACGTTAATCCTTTAAGTTTTTAAGGTACACTCAACTCGTCTTATCATTAAGCAAAGTCCAAATTTTGGCAACTCATGCCACTTCAAATCGACACGAGCTTCAGAAATTTTTATACACTTTTACACTAAACAGTATTGGGAATTTGTCGCATTCTTTATGAAGAAGTGAATCGTATGGCATTTCCGTTTGTACTTTATCATAAGGAATTTGTAGCTTAAAAATACGATTTGAACCAGTATCCCGTTCATTAAATGTTCGCTGCTCATTCCACTTTAAAAGAAAAATAATGGAGATCGGGTAAAAAATAATTCTGTATTTCAATTTTAGGCTAATATATATTTTAGACCAGATTATATCCACTGTACCCGTGTGTTTAATGGTCATAAATATAAACATTCACGATTGTAATAATAATATTGTTTATGTGGATACTGAAATACTGAAATTTGACTCTGCGTAAATTTAGTCATTAAATAATAAATCTTGGATCAATGCTGCACAGAGCCGTGTAATCCGAATACGTTTGAAACATTTCAATTATCTCTAGAGTAGTTCAATATTTAATTTAGCCGGAAATCTAGAATAAGAAAGTTAATTTGCTAATTTGTTTGCAGAGGATGTTAGGGCACAACGTACTTCCGGTTCCAGTTGGCTCTTATTTTCCGGTTGAGACACGCAGTCAATGTCATTCTTGTACCTGAATGGCTAATAAATTGGTTATTGTTGCGGACATTTACGTGGCTTGCGAGGCTTAAAGTTGTCGGTTGTAAGCATGTTGTGTTCGTGCCTGTGGGACATTAACGCGGGGACGTCTGACGAAGCACGCCTCGCAGCCAATCCGTCATGTTAAAACGGACTCTAACTGCCTCTTAGATTCATCTCTAATTAATCAATTATAGGACACGCTCTTATTAGATTCTTACCCCTTGTCCATGTTCGCTCATAACGCCCCAGTAGGTAATTACTTCAGCGAAGAGAAATAAGTCTATGACGACCATCTTAGCTCTTAAGACTGAGTTGCCTCGAGGATGGCATGATTTGAAGAGAAACCTCACTAATTATCTGGTAATTACGTAGCCTGTATCGAATTAAATGCCTATAAAAGAAAGTTAAACCCGAGAACTTTAATAACTTTAAATAAGCTTAAAAACTAGCTTAACGATGGCCGTTAGGACACGAGTCTTCATGGAAACGCTATACCTGCAGTGAGCGTCTTCTTTTTTTCTTTTTTACGCATGCTTCGAACTGTCTTCCTGAATAGACGGCAGTCTATAATAGCTATCATACATCCGGTGTACAACTCACATCGGAAAGGCAGTGATTTGTCCCGAAGACAGCTCGTTTCCTTGCCAGTCATTGTATCAATTTAGACAAGGCCATTATAGAAAACCTTTTATTATTCCGCGTTTAGCCTATCAGTATAACAGTAGTTTTCGTCCTTCCGTTTAACGCCGTGTCTTCCGGTTGTTTAGTAATGCTGAATGCACCACATAAATTCAAACGAGTATATATATTTATGAAAACTAAAACATACGTGCACATGGACAATCTTCTTGTCTGAAATGACCATGGAAACAAGTTACTAATTTTGTTAAGAAGAGGTATATCATCAAGTTACTAATTTTGTTAAGAAGAGATATATCATTTACACCTTTATACCCAATTATATGTTGTAAAAAAACTAAAACACATGATATTTCACTTGGTTGAAAGTGAACAGTTTGGTTCCCCCAGAAAAAAACGTACGTAGAAGACGGGCGAGAGAATTTAGCCCTGACCAGTATATCTTTCAAACACTTGTTCTTTTTATAAGCAATGACTGGTCTCTGGGACAGACTGAAGTCGATCCGTTTTACTTTGAAGTAGTTTTTATTCTTTGACTATAATCCTGAATTTCAGGGGCTTTTAAATCCATACTTGTTTAGCTGGTATATTTATCACACTTACAGACTGTTTATATGGTCTGTGGTATATTACATTTTGTTATACTTGTATGAATTTGCTTTCCAGTCAATTCACATCATCATATCAATTCATGTGTTAGTCTCGAACAGCAAAGAAATTAAATTTAGCCTGCATAAAATCAAAGAGGGGTTTTCCTTCACATACTGCTTTCGTTTTCCAATAAATTTCATCTTTTCGAAATCGTGCTACGAGTGGTTTTCGAATAAATTGTTAAAAGTTATAGAAAAAGATGGTTCCTGTTTTAGTTCAGAAGGTAAATCGGTATCAGTTTTTAGTTTTATTTCATATAACTATATTGGCATTCGTTTCATTTCGAACCAGTTTTAAATCGTTTTAGTTCAAAGCTTAAATCGGCATGAGCTTCAATTTGAAGCAGTTTTAAACTGTTTTTGTTCGTTTTTGCTTTATGAAAGACCCATACCTTGTTGCGTCGCAACCAATAGTCTGAGGATAGATAAAAACAATATTTAGATATCGTTTTTCATTAGAAATAATTGTATCTTTGGTCAATCTTCAGCTAAATTTATTAGATTTATCTGCCAAATTTTCCATTAAATGCGTTCTAATGCGGAAGGAAATTTGCACAAGATTCCTAAAGATAAGGCATTTTAACCAAGCACTTCATTCACTTTGTTTGTTTTAATTAGAAGGGTCATAAGTAGACGAGTTAAGCGACAAAGGGAGCTAATCAATACGGTGACAGGTGGTAGGCCTGGAGCATTTTCGATCACAAAAACATATCTAGTCTCATCCATTTAGCGCCGAGTCCGATGCATGTATTTAACACTATTGCTAACGGCTTATAGAACATACGACTAACACGCGCATTCTGAAACAGTTAGCAACGCTGATTTCATGCTCCAGTCGTTTTTCCCAATCCTGTTCACGGAGTTCACACTTTCAAGGGAGATTTAATCTATGTATAGATCGTATTTAGTATTCAATTGTCCTAATAGTTATTTGTATCTACAAATGATACATAAGGTTTATATGAGACGTTATTTGCTGGTAACTTTTTAAATAAAACAAAACGGGAGAACATTGTTGGCTACTGTACTCAAACGATAGTGGTTTATCGGTTGATTCCGCATCCTATGCAAATATGCAGACCGTTTCTCTGTAATGTAATCATGTAAAAATCACGAAAAATTCTACGTTTTTACTGCGCACATCGTTTTAACTGTTATCGTTGTTTCTTAACAATAAAGGGGAGGAGGGCTTGGTGGTCCAGTGGGTTAGAGTAATCGTCCCTCAGTCCCACACAGACCTTCTGGCGCGGGTTCGAATCACACTCAGACCAAATACCAATTGAAAATTGAAAACCAAGTGGATTTTTCACTCGGTCGTCGTATGTGGAAGAGTTGCCAGGTACTCGTCGAAGGTCAGTAGCTTCCTCCAGGCTATGAGCCTGCCCCCCCCCCCACACCCGCACACACACGCACACTAAGCCTGCCCACGCCGCCAATCAGTCAATCAATCAATCTTAGCAATGAAATCAAGTAACAACTCTACTAATTCAGTGCATATTAAAAGCACAAAGCTGAAGTGGAGATATACGTCCTGCGAATGCATATAGGGTGTTTTATCTTGTACATGTATTAACCTCTAGTCCCAGTTAAGCGAATTCGTGCACCGGACCGAAGTGACGTACATCAAGACATAAATACGGCTTTATGTGAATAAAGTGATTGATTGATTGATTAATTGATTGTTTTATCTCGCTGTTAATATTTCTCATATTTTGTGGCTGGTATAGAGTGATTGGAAACCTAAAGTAAAATTTATTTGATGGAACTTCATTATTTTTATTAACACTAAAACAGGCAAAAAGAAAATCTTCTTGTCTAAAATAACCATGGAGACAAGTTTCTAATTGTGTTAAAAAGGGGGTATGTCATTTAGACCTTTATTCCCAATCATAAGTTGGTGTAAAAAAACAGAACTACAAGTTCTCACAAGTGTTTGCGTTTTTAGAGCCTACAATGCAAGAGCCTAGAGTTTCTTTTCGGCGCATAAAAACATTTGTGAAAACCAGAATAAAATGTTTCTATTCATTGTGTTTTATACAAATATTTATTTTTTTTGGAATACAACACAATAGTTAATAATGAATAAATTCGTTCTAGTTTTAGAACAATGGCTACATTTTGGTGCTATATTTTTAATTGGATTGAAGCACACATAACATAAGTCGTCTTTCTGTATAATGCACCTTTGACTGTTTTTAAATACACGAAAAGTTATTTTAGACAAAAAGATTTTCCCTGTGCCCGTGTGTTTTAGTGTTCATGAATAACTATATATAAACTGGTCGAGACGGACTTACTCTATCAAGCTTATAGGAATTCCAGAATAGCACAGTTTATTAAGAGTCCAGACTATGACTTTCTGGTTAAACGAGAGGAGTCCATCATGATTTATGTCGGATATAATATCCACCAATGCAAGTTTTACGACAAATTGACAAGTATAAGAAATGATATATGCCGGATACAATATGATTTGAAGTTTTCGGAAAATTTCCCGACGGATTTGAGTTTCTAACGTATATAGGCTGTTAACACTGACAAGTGAACCGTGGCACATCGAGTCGGATTGGAAGCACAGATCGGATAATCGGAGGAAGGGAAACACGATTAGACTCTAATTGAAAAATTACCCTAATGCTAAACACGACATTTCGACAACAAATCTATTAATCGAAATCACATTTTGTTGAGAGAAGTCACTATGGGGCAGAGATAATCGATCAAGCACCCAGCAATGGCAAATATCATTGGGCCCCAGTCGGTTATCCTCGACCAGACCGCGATCACATACTTGCCTTCCCTAGAGATCGATTCGCGAATTAATAACGGGTAATTGCCAAAGTGATGTATTCTTATAGTGTAGTTTGACCAGAAATTAATTTCCAAGTGTGTACAAACATTTTAAGCCGTATCTCTCATCCATTATTAATTCTTTGATGGCTCTCGGATGTCAGTGAGGCTTGCGGCTTGCCCATAAGGGGCGCATAACATCCGTTGAATGATAACGGTAGTGGCATCGTTTCGCGCTCAACGCGATTCATTGGAAAGCGACCCGACGACAATTGTATAGTTTCAGCTTTAAGCGAGAATAACCAGCCAATGAATAAAGCCCTTTGTGACATGTGTAACACTCGGAAATCCTCTAACGGTATTAGCAATTACACCGAACCTCTAAAACAAACACAGGATAGACAAAGGGTCGCCCTTGATTTCCCTTCCCCTAAACAGGCGATTCATTAACGCTCCTGTACCGGAGTTATGTAAGTAAATAGATAATGACTGATAAAATCCATTCCCACTTAGTAGCCATTAGAAGGGGTATTATCAGCGACAGTTGGGGCGGAAAACGAGATTGTTAATAGAGCAGTGTTTTTCACGACAAAAACCCATTGCGTGCGATAAAGAAACATAACAATATAGTTCGTGTTAACGGAAAAGTTATTACTATTATATTTATTTCCTTTCGAATGAGTCGGAGGATCCGGTGTAAAATTGACGTGGAATGCTAATTCTCCTCTTATTTTTGTTCATTGTCATCAAGCTTTAAACGAGTTATGAATATTTAACTGTGTATTTTCTGTGCTTTATAGAGTTTACAATAGCGTATAATTAGACTATGGAATGACGAATGGCCCTTTACTCTATCTCGTCTTTAATTACCAATTATACGAGACAAGTATCGCTTACAAGACCGAAGACAACCCGTATCGCGTTTCCATCCCTTTGACGAACGCGTATCAGTTCGGCTGTCACCGCGAATGGCTACTGTTGGATTTAATTAATGATTAACGCGGGTGTTGAAATATATAAGAGAATATCCTAGATGCCCAATTATGATCGATTAAGAGAGACCAAGTTTAGTTATGATCAGCCTTTTCCCCATATCCTATTATGTCTTAGTTTACCATCGAGACAGTGACTCGCTGTTCGAATTAGGTATCAGTAGAAGCCCCCGAGCGACCCTCCTGGATGCCTATTAAAACCGATTTCAGGTTTCGTTGGCGTTCGGAAATATTATGTTTCTCGCATCCTTTTTCATGCAGGGGTCATTTACTGCCAAGGTAATGAATGGTCTTATAATGGTTTGGAAAAATTGCAGAAAGCGTATCATTAAAGCTGTTGGGAACTGACGGAAACCTGAAGGTCTTGACAGTTCGTCGTTCAACCCTCGTCCGCTTTTCAAAGCCGTCGCTAATTTACACGCTGTTAACCGTTCAAATTGATGTACCCTTAATATGTGGGCTCTGGGGGTAGCCATCGAAGCTGCCCCCAGGTGACCCGTCACCAGCAAGGTCACGACCTGGAGCTTGGGCAGCGCGTGAAGATCCAGGAGTGGGTATGTGCTTGCCACCCGGGTAGCAAAAGATTTGTCTACATTTACCCCCTCCCCCACCCTGCTAACCTCTGTAACTTTTTGGTCACACCAACGGGGACACGTTTTCTCAAACCGCCCACACAGCGCCATGAAAAGATCTGACTTGTAATTGTATGTTGTTCAAAGAGGAGACGCAGAATGCTCAGACGCCCATACACGTTCAAATTATGTTTCTCCGGAGACTGGTCATTAGGATTGCATTAAGACATTTGAATGAGAAAAATTAGAAAAAAAATCCATTTTTTAACGCCAGTCTTTGGCAAGTATTACAGTACAAGAGGTCACAGTATCTGACCTCTGGCCGGGATCACCTTGTAAAGTCTCGTGACCTTTGACCTTATCTTTCGTTTCTAATAAGCAGGCAAAGTGTCAAGTCAGTTTCAAATATCGTTTGTGTGTCTTAATATTCCAATGAATCGATGGAAACTCTGGAAATAACATGGACGTGTGATGTAAGTGGCATGAGCTGCCAAAATGTTCATATTTTGAGGTAAAAACAGAATGTTGAAATTATTGGCTATTTTTCTCAAGACGTATAATTCAGAAGCTTTTTAGTGCTTCTAGTCTCGAGAATGTACCATAAAGTATTGTTTTGAAATAACTTAGGCTTAAAATGAATGAATGGGCTTTACTTTTCAAACATTATTTCGGTTCGTATAGGCCACAAATTGAATGGATTTCCCTCATTCCAAAGCCAATCGTTTAGTTTTTCGATGACCTTCAAAGCCTGTTACAGTCATGACGATCAGAGATTATGAAAAAAGTGCAATCTTTGGCAGCTCATGCCACTTTAAAAAAAGGTGTCAATACGAATACACTTAGTACCTATGTTGTAAATCCTGCAGATGCTACAAAATGGCCATATGAAAATTGGAAGACATTTGCTCGAAACAAGCAGAGCAAAGCAGCTCTTTACCGCCAGTTACGAGGCCGGACACTTTTGGAAAGTTTTCTCAAAAGTGAGTCGGGGGTCTTCATCAAGAAAATTCCACCAATACATGGTCAGTTCGTTTATCGATTTATCGACTGATTGATTTTTGTACCTGTATTCGATCTTCTGGTAGATCGGTCTTCAAGGATAGCATCTCACGAGCGTAAACATCCGGGTAGTGTGCCTCTTTGAATGCCTTTTCCAGTTCTTCAAGTTGATAACTCGTAAATATCGTCCTGAATTTAAAACAAAAAAAATTAGTCGACCTTTGGCTCGTATCTGGGGATCCTTTTGAAGTAGAATGGGCGTCCCAGACGATTCACCAGTTGACATAGATAGATAAGTCACACATATTTGAGATAAAATCATTATTATTACACATCTTTATAATATAAGAAAAGTTTTGCCATAAATTGTATTAATAAATTTAAGATTATCAATCACGAAAAAGAAACCCGTTAAAAGAAAATAAGTCACAAATTCATCATTCATATGGCTTTCCCAAAATTTATAGTTTAGCTGTAGTCAATGTTTTACTTTGTTCAATAAATTTCCAATTTGTACAGCAATCATCGTTTTCGGAATAACAAAGATAATTGAAAACTTATCAAATTACGGCGAGACAAAAGTTCCCTGTTGTTAACATGTAAAAAAGGGTTTCTGTTTGCTAAAGTAGAACAATCGTTAAAAGAATTCATGTTATTGTCCGTTTTCTTTGTTTCCGGAGCAGTCAAGTTTTTAAAGACAACCGACATTTAATTTACCAGCACCCCTTGAATACGACGCGCCACTACAGCCGCATCCTATTGTACAGAAGGTGTACCCCGGTGACGTTACCATAGCAACGTTAACGGTTTGTGGCCCAAAGGCGGAAAGTTTTTACATCAAGTGGCCATTGAACTTATGCAGCTCGACCTAACAGATCATAATTAATCCGGATAGAATTAATTAAATGCGCTGTAAAAGCGATAAAACATTATTTATAAAGATGTTAGAAATCGTCTGAGCAAAAAAAAAAAAAAATTCTAAGTGGGATCCAATCTATAAGCCAAAATATAAACTATAAACACTGATAATCTCGTATTAACAGGCCAAATTAAATGCTGCGACGGTAGAACTGAGCGGGATTCAAATCTACTGCCATATTTACTTGGAGAAAAGCAGAATTTTTATCTTAAAAATTTCAATTTAAATAAAAGACCCGATGTATATTACAGTTAGAACATTTTTGATTGATTAATTTTTCTAAGAAACGTCAATTTGATTATTGAGGAACGAATGACAAAATGAAGGAACCCGAGAAAAAATGACCCAATAAATTGATTGGTCAGTCAGTCCGGTTATAGCCCGTCTAGATCTGTATCGCGTCTGTATTTGTAGTTCAATTATGTTATTTGTTATTTCGAAGGAAATCGATTATTTATAACAGACGGTCAACGAAACAAATCCCGATTGTCACAATAATTTCCAAATTAATGGTACTTAGCTAATCACTTCAGCCTCTCTCCTCCATATCGCATATCTCTTGTGACGGCTTTGTTAGGTTTAGTATTTATTTATCGCACGTCGGGTTCCATTACAAGAGTATCAATTGCTTCCGAACGCAAAGTCGTAAACGTTCATTGAATCAATTGATATGTATATCATGTTATAAGGCATCTGTTGATAGTGGGCTGTATGTCACTGGCCTCCGACTACCCCCACAATGATGTAAACAGTACCCTTATGTATTTATGAACACTAAAACACACGGACACAAGGAAAATCTTCTTGTCTAAAATAACCATGTAGACAAGTTTCTAATTGTGTTAAAAAGAGGTATATCATTTAGACCTTTATACCCCATCATAAATTGTTATAATAAACTAAACCTATGATATATCATTAGGTTGACGACTGACAGAAGCTTGGCCGTAGTCAGTAAAATGTTTTGAAATCCTTTTGTTTAAGGGTTTAATACCGCCGTAGCGGTGTTTGTTGCGTAACCCGATACCGCTGAACGTTGGTTCGTACCGAGTCAAACCACGAGAATGCGCAGCATTCGAGGGGTTTGACGAGGTGCGAACCAACGTCCAGCGGTATCGGGTTACGCAATAAACACCAAGACGAAGGTATTAAAGTCGATTCTACCCCGATAATTGAGAAAAATGAGGAAAAAGTGACGGACAGATTGGGAACTTTTAACCAATCAACGATAAGCTTTGGTCACGTGCAACGGTGATGCACTACAGACTCGATGTCGTTTGAAAAGTCATCTCTACTTAACATGTATATTTGCACACGGCACGCACATGCAGGAGGGGTAGAATATACATTTACAACGCTTACGCATCTTAAGCTATGGCAAGAATATCGGCAGAATGAGATTGAACCCCATAGGACCATGGGAAAAGAAAGTGAAAATTTTGGTTCCCCCTCAGAAAAACCTAGGTAAAAGACCGACAAGTGAGTTTAGCCCTGACCAGTATATCTTTCAAACACTTTTGACAAGCAATGACTGGCCTTTGGGTCAGAGGTCGAGCAATTTTACTTTGGAGCGGTTTGTATTCTTCTACTATAATCTTGGCCATAGCGACGCTGGCCATGTCATACTGAAACACAATGGTATTATAGTACCCTTATGTAAATTTGTTTGACCCTAAACTACGATTTCACAACACCCTACAGCGAGATTAACTTCCAAATATCGATTCATTTTCGTTAAAACATGACTTGAATATAGTACTGATGCTTAATGATGTCACTGGAAAAATTATGGGATACATCAGGGTCCTTGCTTGAAGCCGTGGCTCTCTTACAGGCCGTTGTAGTGATACGCATGACGTCACGCCTATATACTTTTCTATGGAGAAAACTTTTCGTCAGCCATGTTGACCCCTCAATATACCCGGATGACGTCATTATGCCATCGGTCTAATGGCCCCAATAGAAAAATACCGAGTGGTCTGCTTACGTCACTTTTGGGAATTCATATTCAATTTTTTTAAACCTTCAATGCTCAATTTAAAAGGGTGGGTCGAGAAATTTAAAATATCATTCTCGAAAAAACTGCGATAAAGTATATAGGAAAAAACCTTGCATTAAAGGGGCATGAGCTGCCAAAATGTTGATATTTTGAGGTTGAAACAGAATGTTGAAATTATTGGCTATTTTTCTCAAGACGTACAATTCAGAAGCTTTTTAGTGCTACCAGTCTCGAAAATGTACGATAAAGCATTGTTTTGAACTAACTTTGGCTTAGAATGAATGAATGGTCGTCCCGGTTATTTAAATTTTGTTTACTTTTCGACACGGTTTCCGTTCGTACAGGCCACATACTGTATGGATTTTCCTCATTCCAACGCCAATCATTTAGTTTTTCGATGGCCTCCAAAGCCTCTTACTGTCGTGACGATCGGAAATTATGAAAAAATGGTGAATTTCGGCAGCTCATGCCACTTTAAAAAGTAACTCAGTGTAAAGCTAGATAATTGGACCCTTCAATAGCGACTGTCTGCCTCTAAATGGACTAAAGGGCAAGGAATTCTCTCGAGAGGACGTCATACAGATAACAGAAAAAATGGGAGTTGGGGGGGATGTATCAATTTTAAATGACCTTTGTCTATTCATTGTTTATTACTGTAATTGATTGATTGATTGATTGATTACCTGTGACGTCGTTTCTTTTTCTTCTTTTTATTACCGTTTACTCTTGTTGATAGATCAGTCTTTTCGCTAAATTCGTTCACAGAACCTAAAAGCAAAAAAAAAAAGAGAAATTAAAAACCATTATTCATAAAATAGTCCATTTATTTCATTTACGATAACACAGTTTTTTCTTGTCTATTTTGTTGGGGTAAAATCTTAAATACAATGACTTATATTTATAAGAACTGTTTGGACCTCTCTTTAAACGTGATTCCATTATAATGGAATGATTATGACTTATATAACCATCTATTATGACCGATGCATGTTTTGGAAATGTATCTTCAGACATTGAGATGTGTTTATTTAAATGCTGGTGACGGCTTAGCTGGAAATAGAAGAACGACTAAATTATTGTTTTTTTTGTTGTTGCAAGAAATGGTTGATTAAAATGATCAACTGTATTTATTCCCCGCTTATAAATTATAGACGCCATTGGGGGAGGATATGCGTTTTAAAGACATATCTGTATAATGTCCCTGTCGAAATCGCTTGTCTTCTAAAAACATAAATGAATACCTGGACAACCAAGAAAAAAAAAGCAAACAAAAAGGTTGTATATGAGTATTTTGGTCAAACATACTCTGATTTAATTCTTCTAAGAAATCAAGGCGCCGTTAAAAACGTACATGTAGTAGCGATTTGCGACCTTCTGTGGTACTTATTTGCTGATTGGATAATTTGGCTTATGGCAATTGGAATTCTGACGTCTTATTAAGGTCTTGGGTAGCATATTTTTCGTAAGCTGTAAATAGAGCCTGAATAAAATCGGTTTAAAGGTGAATTCGCGCTTCTCTTCAATAAAGGTTACGAGTCGAAGAAATAGGCTGAAATACGTGTTTATAGATCTGCTTGGTGGACAGGTGTGCGACAGGGAACAATTGGCATTAACCCATTGTGAGGGTTTAAAGAAATGCAGTCAATGTTAAATTAACTTGATTAGTAGTAACAATGGAAAGTAAGGGAGTTGGGACCGTGTGATTCAGGGTGTAGAGGCTGAGGGGCATCAGGCACGAGTGAGCTTCTAACTGACCCTGGTCAACCGTCAGTCGACCACCCGACCACCGTATGGACTTCGGCGATAGTCATCAGAAGTCTAACAAGTACTAACAGTTGTATCGGATATTGATCGGACACCGAGGGTTTTTAACTGATAACATCGAGGGCTTGTGATACAAGACCGCTATGAAATGATATGTTAATTTGCTAGCAAATGCTTAAAATGACATAAGCTGTCAAAATTTTGACTTTTTCCTCGCTGAATTACGATTCTCCCGAAAGATAGGGCGTTCAAAGTTGATTCCAAACATAAATTATTCCAGAAATCCAATTGGATTGAAAAAAAAGTATATATGATGTACATGTGATGTGAATAGCTAGTTAATTCGATTGATTGATTGATTGGTTCTTTACATCCCACTCCAAAACTCATTTCAAATTTGAAATTGAAAATTTGGTTTATTAAGTATACAAGGCTCTAAACTAAAAAATATAGATACATTGGATATGCGCAGGTTGGTTTTAGGACGTTATTTCTATGTATGCTTATACACCCCCATTGAATCCTAACTGGACATTTATAATCTGCCCTATGTTTAATTTTAGTGGCATGAGTTGCCAAAATGTTGATTTAGTGACGTTAAAATAAAATGTTGAAATTATCGTTTATTTTCGTCAAGAAGATCAGTTTATAAGGCTTTGAGTGCGAAATTTTAATATCCCATGCCTTCTTAGTGTCAAACATGCTTGTATTCGAAATATTGAGATTACACCATGAATAATAACGGAGTTTCCTTACTACTTTATTAGTGCAATAGGCTGGAAAACGTATGTTAAAGTAGCGTTTTAAACTATAACTCATAGTTCTAAAATAAATGAACGTTTGTTCGGGTTTTTTGTTTGTTTTACTTTTCGGAAACTATTGCGGTTCGTGCTGGCCAAACCGGCAATCATTTAGTTTTTTTTTAAGAACTTCTAACCCTCTTAAAGTCGTGACAATCATAATTTATGAAAATTGTCCGAATTCTAGAAACCACTTTAAAGTAGGTTAGAGAAAATCGGGTTTGTTCACAAATGTCAGTACGGCAACGAGTGCATGTGCTTTTAAAATTATGTTTACCGTTTCTTTTCATTTTACTTCCAAAACATTATCCTTATAAGGTCATCAAATTATTCCGCACTTTGAAAAGGTCTCTATTAGATAATTGCCGTCTGTATAATTGAATTTCGAAGACTGAGGACAATTGAGATTCCTCTTCTAAAGAGTTGATTGATATCGGTGGATGAAGACATCGTCAGGCTTGGAACTCTTTTTCCTCAACTCAAAGCCTATTACTAGTTCATTTTACAAATCGTGGCGTTGGGCGAAGTTAAGGTCTGACCTAATCCTCTTTAATCCCTTAATGGTGTTAGTTAGTGATTGGCCACCCACAGGGGATTACCAGATCGGATTTTTAACCCGTGTGCCACTAGCCTCTGACAACCCCAACAGAAAGGCCAGGTTTGTCGGCTGATTGACAAAAATCGTTCAGACAATGAACGCGGATTTTTCTGCTAATAGAACTCCAGCGCATTGTTACTCTAACATTCTGTCAGTGTCATCGAGTCAATGTTGCGAGGGAAATGCAGAAATTAGCAAAAACTATAACCTGATTTAGAAGAAATTGGAGATTAGCTAAAACCGGGTTTCTAAAGGCAACTCCGATAGCCAGTGTAGCGTGTAACAGCATTACGACCAATAGCTCTTACTCAAATCTTTCTAATTGAGAGACTCGCTTTATCCCAAACGATTTTCTCCTATTGCTCTTCAGTCCGGCTTTATCGGGACCTGATAAATGGGTGAATTATTCGCTAAGCAAATCGCCGTCAAGAGGCCGTTTCCGTCACGCCTGACGATCCGGATTTTAAACAAACCTCTGTTTTTGATTCACAACCCGATGCCCAGGGCCCTCTGCGAAGACATGATCACACACACGAATGAACCAGAGAAGGTATGGGAGAAAACGGCTCGCGTGTTATAAGGGCTTTAATCTCAGCGGACGAAGTCCGTAGTTTAATTGCCATTATGTGATTGGATTTTTCGGCGGCCTAGAGAATGATTCATAACTACCGTTAATAGCTTTAATATCTCAGGTAATATCCCGATAACGAATTGGTTAATT
This sequence comes from Lepidochitona cinerea, assembly GCA_963971465.1. Classification (NCBI taxonomy): domain Eukaryota; kingdom Metazoa; phylum Mollusca; class Polyplacophora; order Chitonida; family Tonicellidae; genus Lepidochitona; species Lepidochitona cinerea. The sequence continues at coordinate 16,161,063 of OZ020554.1, forward strand.
GAAAATTAAGATATGTGTTTTGTAAAAAACATAATATTGATTTTCCTAATATATCACACTGTTTGTGTAGAAGTGTGCAATAACACATATAAAAGTTGGCTGGACGCGAAAGCGAACTGCCTCTGGCCCAACAGATTATCGCAGGAAATAAAATCTATTCTTTATTTTCCTGAGGCCTCTGCAAACTAATAATATTGTTTTCAAAGCCAAACAAAGTAATCTTAACATATTATCATTTTTAGGGATCCCCAACTTGGTGGGGATACCTATTGAAATCGTTCTGCTTTTTCCGTATTATTAGGGGGCCAAGCAATGGCTTGGAACCCTATTATTTTTGTAAGGGTTATTATTAGGGGTCCAAGCAATGGCTTGGAACCCTCTTATTTTTGTAAGGGTTATTATTAGGGGTCCAAGCAATGGCTTGGAACCCTATTATTTTTGTAAGGGTTATTATTATTAGGGGGCCAAGCAATGGCTTGGAACCCTATTATTTTTGTAAGGGTTATTATTATTATTATTATTATTATTATTATTATTTTCTGATGGGTTTTTGCTGGACAATATCTCAAAAAGTATTCGTCTGATAAAACTCAAACTTTACATGTAGAACTGCTATAGACTAGGGATGCAAACGAAACAAGTATGACGTCATAGGTCACATGGTAAGGCGGCCATCTTGGATTTTCGTCCAAAAAAATGAAATATTTGAACGACTTCTTCTCTGAAACCACTGGACCTGCATATGTCAAACTTGAATTTCTATGTAGTGCGGGTATGGACCTAAAATCTAATTCCTAAACGATTTTGATGAGATCAATATCTACGGAGCTCGCCATAGGTCAAAATTAGCATAAAGTCAAAAAACGTTTAAATGTCTCTTACTCTGTAATGCTTAGACATATCTACTTGAAACTTGATATATAAGTAGTGCTATATTAAAAGAACGTGTGTACTTATTTTAAAGTTCATTAGTTCGATAATTAGGCTTTTAGCTAATTTATTTGTATCTTTACTTCTAATGCACTTACAGAAATGAAAAATATATCACAATATGCTAAATCGCTTTACTTGTTCGAATATGTAATAAATAAAACAGATTTCTTAACCGATCTTATGTTTTTTTAGGCTTTTAGTTTTTCAGTCAGGCAGTTATTGCCTCAAGATTTATGGCCCGTCAAGACCAGCTGGCCACAGTTGAGGCTATTGAGTACATTAACTGATAAGCTGTATAGAGATGTCCTTTGATGTCTGTTTGGTGCATTATCTATGGCCAAACACAAGGGAGATGATCCAGTGTGTCAAGACGAAAGAATTAACTCCCCTTAATATATTATTGTGATTTTGTGATGTTTCTTTTTCGGGCATTATCTCAAAAAGTACCAATCGGATTAAACCAAATCTTGACATATATGACCGTCATTGTCTGCAGATGTAAGCAAACAACTAAACGACTTCCGCTTGGACCCCGGAAACTGCTTTAGCAGCTTTAATTATTATTATTATTATTTTCTGATGGATTTTGCCGGACAATATCTCAAAAAGTATTCGTCTGATAAAACTCAAACTTTACATGTAGGACTGCTATAGACTAGGGATGCAAACGAAACAAGTATGACGTCATAGGTCACATGGTAAGGCGGCCATCTTGGATTTTCGTCCAAAAAAATGAAATATTTGAACGACTTCTACTCTGAAACCACTGGACCTACATATGTCAAACTTGGATTTTTATGTAGTGCGGGTATGGAACTAAATTCTAATTCGGAAACGATTTTAATGAGATCAAAATCTAGGGAGCTCGCCATAGGTCAAAATTAACATAAGGTCAAAAAACGTATAAATGTCTCTTACTATGTAATGCTAAGACATATCTACTTGAAACTTGATATATAAGTAGTGTTATATTAAAAGAACGTGTGTACTTATTTTAAAGTTCATTAGTTCGATAATTAGGCTTTTAGCTAATTTATTTGTATCTTTACTTCTAATGCACTTACAGAAATGAAAAATATATCACAATATGCTAAATCGCTTTACTTATTCGAATATGTAATAAATAAAACAGATTTCTTAACCGATCTTATGTTTTTTTAGGTTATTAGTTCTTCAGTCAGGCAGTTATTGCCTCAAGATTTATGGCCCGTCAAGACCAGCTGGCCACAGTTGAGGCTATTGAGTACATTAACTGATAAGCTGTATAGAGATGTCCTTTGATGTCTGTTTGGTGCATTATCTATGGGCAAACACAAGGGAGATGATCCAGTGTGTCAAGACGAAAGAATTAACTCCCCTTAATATATTATTGTGATTTTGTGATGTTTCTTTTTCGGGCATTATCTCAAAAAGTACAAAACGGATTAAACCAAATCTTGACATATATGACCGTCATTGTCTGCAGATGTAAGCAAACAACTAAACGACTTCCGCTTGGACCCCGGAAACTGCTTTAGCAGCTTTAATTATTATTATTATTTTCTGATGTTCTGTGCCGGACAATACCTCAAAAAGTATTCGTCAGATAAAACTCAAACTTTCCATGTAGGACTGCTATGGACTAGGGATGCAAACGAAACAAGCATGACGCCATAGGTCACATGGTATGGCGGCCATCTTGGATTTTCGGCCAAAAAACAAAACGTCTTCTTCTCTTAAACCACTGGGCCTACATATGTCAAACTTGGATTTTTATGTAGTGCGGGTATGGAACTAAAATCTAATTTGGGAACGATTTTGATGAGATCAATATCTAGGGAGCTCGCCATAGGTCAAAATTAACATAAAGTAAAAAAACATATAAATGCCCCTTACTATGTAATGCTTAGACATACCTACTTGAAACTTAATATGTAAGTAGTGCTATATTAAAAGAACGTGTGTACTTATTTTAAAGTTCATTAGTTTGTTAATTAGGCTTTTAGCTAATTTATTTGTATCTTTACTTCTAATGCACTTACAGAAATGAAAAATATATCACAACATGCTAAATTGCTTTACTTGTTCGAATATGTAATAAATAAAACAAATTTCTTAACCGATGTTATGTTTTTTTAGGATATCAGTTTTTCAGTCAGGCATTTATTGCCTCAAGTTTTATGGCCTGTTAAGATAAGAGGGGTAGTGCTAGGCTAATGTACACAATAAGCAATAAAGCAGCATGGAGATGTTTATTGACATAGGCCTGATCTCTCTGGTTTATTACCTTAAAGGACACTGCAAAGCTGGCAGATATTCGTCTGATAAAACTCAAACTTTACATGTAGGACTGCTATAGACTAGGGATGCAAACGAAACAAGTATGACGTCATAGGTCACATGGTAAGGCGGCCATCTTGGATTTTCGTCCAAAAGTATTCGTCTGATAAAACTCAAACTTTACATGTAGGACTGCTATAGACTAGGGATGCAAACGAAACAAGTATGACGTCATAGGTCACATGGTAAGGCGGCCATCTTGGATTTTCGTCCAAAAAAATGAAATATTTGAACGACTTCTACTCTGAAACCACTGGACCTACATATGTCAAACTTGGATTTTTATGTAGTGCGGGTATGGAACTAAATTCTAATTCGGAAACGATTTTAATGAGATCAAAATCTAGGGAGCTCGCCATAGGTCAAAATTAACATAAGGTCAAAAAACGTATAAATGTCTCTTACTATGTAATGCTAAGACATATCTACTTGAAACTTGATATATAAGTAGTGTTATATTAAAAGAACGTGTGTACTTATTTTAAAGTTCATTAGTTCGATAATTAGGCTTTTAGCTAATTTATTTGTATCTTTACTTCTAATGCACTTACAGAAATGAAAAATATATCACAATATGCTAAATCGCTTTACTTATTCGAATATGTAATAAATAAAACAGATTTCTTAACCGATCTTATGTTTTTTTAGGTTATTAGTTCTTCAGTCAGGCAGTTATTGCCTCAAGATTTATGGCCCGTCAAGACCAGCTGGCCACAGTTGAGGCTATTGAGTACATTAACTGATAAGCTGTATAGAGATGTCCTTTGATGTCTGTTTGGTGCATTATCTATGGGCAAACACAAGGGAGATGATCCAGTGTGTCAAGACGAAAGAATTAACTCCCCTTAATATATTATTGTGATTTTGTGATGTTTCTTTTTCGGGCATTATCTCAAAAAGTACAAAACGGATTAAACCAAATCTTGACATATATGACCGTCATTGTCTGCAGATGTAAGCAAACAACTAAACGACTTCCGCTTGGACCCCGGAAACTGCTTTAGCAGCTTTAATTATTATTATTATTTTCTGATGTTCTGTGCCGGACAATACCTCAAAAAGTATTCGTCAGATAAAACTCAAACTTTCCATGTAGGACTGCTATGGACTAGGGATGCAAACGAAACAAGCATGACGCCATAGGTCACATGGTATGGCGGCCATCTTGGATTTTCGGCCAAAAAACAAAACGTCTTCTTCTCTTAAACCACTGGGCCTACATATGTCAAACTTGGATTTTTATGTAGTGCGGGTATGGAACTAAAATCTAATTTGGGAACGATTTTGATGAGATCAATATCTAGGGAGCTCGCCATAGGTCAAAATTAACATAAAGTAAAAAAACATATAAATGCCCCTTACTATGTAATGCTTAGACATACCTACTTGAAACTTAATATGTAAGTAGTGCTATATTAAAAGAACGTGTGTACTTATTTTAAAGTTCATTAGTTTGTTAATTAGGCTTTTAGCTAATTTATTTGTATCTTTACTTCTAATGCACTTACAGAAATGAAAAATATATCACAACATGCTAAATTGCTTTACTTGTTCGAATATGTAATAAATAAAACAAATTTCTTAACCGATGTTATGTTTTTTTAGGATATCAGTTTTTCAGTCAGGCATTTATTGCCTCAAGTTTTATGGCCTGTTAAGATAAGAGGGGTAGTGCTAGGCTAATGTACACAATAAGCAATAAAGCAGCATGGAGATGTTTATTGACATAGGCCTGATCTCTCTGGTTTATTACCTTAAAGGACACTGCAAAGCTGGCAGATATTCGTCTGATAAAACTCAAACTTTACATGTAGGACTGCTATAGACTAGGGATGCAAACGAAACAAGTATGACGTCATAGGTCACATGGTAAGGCGGCCATCTTGGATTTTCGTCCAAAAAAATGAAATATTTGAACGACTTCTACTCTGAAACCACTGGACCTACATATGTCAAACTTGGATTTTTATGTAGTGCGGGTATGGAACTAAATTCTAATTCGGAAACGATTTTAATGAGATCAAAATCTAGGGAGCTCGCCATAGGTCAAAATTAACATAAGGTCAAAAAACGTATAAATGTCTCTTACTATGTAATGCTAAGACATATCTACTTGAAACTTGATATATAAGTAGTGTTATATTAAAAGAACGTGTGTACTTATTTTAAAGTTCATTAGTTCGATAATTAGGCTTTTAGCTAATTTATTTGTATCTTTACTTCTAATGCACTTACAGAAATGAAAAATATATCACAATATGCTAAATCGCTTTACTTATTCGAATATGTAATAAATAAAACAGATTTCTTAACCGATCTTATGTTTTTTTAGGTTATTAGTTCTTCAGTCAGGCAGTTATTGCCTCAAGATTTATGGCCCGTCAAGACCAGCTGGCCACAGTTGAGGCTATTGAGTACATTAACTGATAAGCTGTATAGAGATGTCCTTTGATGTCTGTTTGGTGCATTATCTATGGGCAAACACAAGGGAGATGATCCAGTGTGTCAAGACGAAAGAATTAACTCCCCTTAATATATTATTGTGATTTTGTGATGTTTCTTTTTCGGGCATTATCTCAAAAAGTACAAAACGGATTAAACCAAATCTTGACATATATGACCGTCATTGTCTGCAGATGTAAGCAAACAACTAAACGACTTCCGCTTGGACCCCGGAAACTGCTTTAGCAGCTTTAATTATTATTATTATTTTCTGATGTTCTGTGCCGGACAATACCTCAAAAAGTATTCGTCAGATAAAACTCAAACTTTCCATGTAGGACTGCTATGGACTAGGGATGCAAACGAAACAAGCATGACGCCATAGGTCACATGGTATGGCGGCCATCTTGGATTTTCGGCCAAAAAACAAAACGTCTTCTTCTCTTAAACCACTGGGCCTACATATGTCAAACTTGGATTTTTATGTAGTGCGGGTATGGAACTAAAATCTAATTTGGGAACGATTTTGATGAGATCAATATCTAGGGAGCTCGCCATAGGTCAAAATTAACATAAAGTAAAAAAACATATAAATGCCCCTTACTATGTAATGCTTAGACATACCTACTTGAAACTTAATATGTAAGTAGTGCTATATTAAAAGAACGTGTGTACTTATTTTAAAGTTCATTAGTTTGTTAATTAGGCTTTTAGCTAATTTATTTGTATCTTTACTTCTAATGCACTTACAGAAATGAAAAATATATCACAACATGCTAAATTGCTTTACTTGTTCGAATATGTAATAAATAAAACAAATTTCTTAACCGATGTTATGTTTTTTTAGGATATCAGTTTTTCAGTCAGGCATTTATTGCCTCAAGTTTTATGGCCTGTTAAGATAAGAGGGGTAGTGCTAGGCTAATGTACACAATAAGCAATAAAGCAGCATGGAGATGTTTATTGACATAGGCCTGATCTCTCTGGTTTATTACCTTAAAGGACACTGCAAAGCTGGCAGACTGAAATTCACATGGTCAATGTTAACAATAGGTAGATTATACATGATAGATTCTTCTATGGAGCCGTTTTACTAAACCAAAACACATGGGACAATTTGTACTACTTTGTACATGGTCATGTTTAATATGAGCTTTCGAGAGAAACTACTTTCATCATCAGAAATTACCGCAACATAACTTTGGTATGTTAAAACAGGCATTATATACACAGTAAGAATCAACAAAACAAATACAAAAGTTATTATCATTGATAAGATGTGATTCCTACCCTGCAGTTAAAATCACTACAATCTTAGTGGGGGAGGAGGAGGCAATCCTATTACAGGTCAAGAGTTAACTACATGTATTAAGATATGAAGGACATGGAATCAGCAGGTGTGCTGTAACATCAGGATATTACACAGAGGATAAGACAACCTTATCTATAGAATGGAGACAGTTGGTTACACATTGAATAAGCGGAGAGAAACGAATGAAATTGGAACATTTAATATAGGATTTAATTATGAAATATGAAGGAACTCTTCGTATGCTAAGTTAAGCTTGTTCTTAGCCTGGTCAATTACCTCACATGCCAGTGTGTTTGGATTGTGATTGTTGTAACAGTGACTTGCAACTGCAGAGGAGCCACTGATATTGATTTTGGAGTAACATATTTTTTATTTTATCGATTTCAACGCTAAGTAGTTTGTAGTCATTGCAGCGTGTCATACTATCAGACAGCTCACCATACGTCAAAATTAACATAAAGTCATAAAACATATAAATGTATGTAACTCTGTAATGCTTAGACATATCTACTTAAAACTTGCGGTCCGGGATATTTCGGTACGGTACATTTCGGCCTGGGACATTTCGGCCCAAAGTGTTAAAGGGAACATTTCGGCCTACCTTGGTTTTTATACGCCTGGAATTGAAAAGCGGGCTGTATTATGGTATCATCTCCGGCAGTCCGGCGTCCGCTTTCCCTTCCGCTCCATAACTTCAAAAGTTTTGATTCCATCTGCACAATTTTTTCTGAGTATATACCTTATGGGTAGAAGGTGTGTCGCGAACTATTTTTAACATCACTGGTTGCATAATATTGGAGTTATATTGGATTATTTAATATTCCCTTCCACTCCATAACTTCTAAAGTTTGGATTCCATCTGCACAATTTTTTCTGAGTATATACCTTATGGGTAGAAGGTGTGTCGCGAACTATTTTTAACATCACTGTTTACATAATATGGGAGTTATATTGGATTATGTAATATTCCTTTCCGCTCCATAACTTTCAAAGTGTCCATGTGGACAATTTTGGACAATTTTTCTGAGGATATAGCTTATGGGTAGAAGGTGTGCCAGCTTCCTTGGATAATTTAGTGATAGCTACATGTATGGTTTCCAAAACCTAAAAAGTTTAGAATTATAATTATTTCTCTGTTTTAAAGGCTCTTCAATTCAGTTTTATTACCCATATGGTAAAGCAAATATAGCTGCTTAAAGATATGTTTGACAATATTCATAAACCTGGTTGTAAGTGTAAACAGATAAGACTTGTATATTTACACACCATTGACCATCTCAGAGATTAGGCTGTGTTCAAATATACCTATATAAAATGTGGCAAACATCCTGGCTAGTGATCTCTTCAGCAAGTGATTGAACCCACTGACAAATCAGAATTAGCTGGACTCCAAGCTGAAGACCTGGACATTTAACACCAGATGAGTTTTCATATTTGAAGGACCCATTGCATATACATGTATTCAAAAAAATATATATGGAAGATTTGTTTTGGTATGGCTGCAGTGACTGTGCCTTTGCGGGCGTATTTTGGGTTTCCCGAAACTCTTGTTATTCAATTTAATTGTATATTTTATCATTTCTTTCTCCATATTCAGCAATGTTTCAGCTATAACAGTGATACTATAGTGGTCTTCTGGTCAATCTTTCCAACTTTCATGATACATATGTTACAGGTATTAGTCGGAGAAATAGTAATTATTGAGGTCTAACAAACTCACATATGTACTTGGTCACACTTTTATGTGCGAATTTGCAAAATTGTTTTCATTGTACTCTATTATCATGTTTTCTGATTTTTTTACTACAGGTAATTACCAAAGGGTATGAATTTCAAAGCTTGCAATTTTTAGTTTATGCGCAAAGCCTTGGCATGTGCTGCAGACAATTTTCACTTTATTATAAAACTTTTAACAAGAAAATATAAATAAATTTGTCTCTCCTGGGCAGTTTGGCTCCGTGAAACATATTGTATAGTCATGTAAACTTCCTAGCTTTATCCACAAAAATAAACCTGTAACAATAAGATGAGCAATATTAAGCATGATAAGGGTAGGTAAGCTTGTGTTGATTGGCCCAGTAATTAAAATCAAAGAGGGAAAGATTATCTCTGTTGTGACTTCTTGAACACTCAGTACGTGGCCAGCTTCAGAATGGTGCTGGTCACCTTATCAGATTGAAGCCTGTGATTGATCCCATTATGCTTGGCGTTATGTAGTGGTGGGCTATATATGTAACGTATGTGGTTAGATAAATTTTTCAACTTAAGCTCAACTTAATGAGCATATATATATTCATATAGAATAAGAGAAAGAAATGAGAAAATGTTTAATCAAATAGAATTAAAACCAAGGTAGGCCGAAATGTCCCCTTTTTCACTTTGGAACGAAATATCCCAGGCCGAACTGTCCCAGGCCGAAATATACTGTACGGAAATGTCCCAGGCCGAAATGTCTGGATACCTTAAACTTGATATGTAAGTAGTGCCTTATTGAAAGAAGGCGTGTAATTACTTTAAAGTGGGATGAGCTGCCACAATTAATTCACACTTTGTTCATAATTTCTGATCGTCACAACAGTAAAAGGCTTTCGAGGCTATCGACAAACTAAATGTATAATTCAGAAGCTTTTTAGTGCTTCTAGTCTCGAGAATGTTCGATAAAGTATTGCTTTGAACTAACTTTGGCTTAGAATGAATAAACGGTCGTCCCGGTTATTTAAATTTTGTTTACTTTTCGAACACGTATTCGGTTCATACAGGCCACATACTCTATGGATTTTCCTCATTCATTTAGTTTTTCGATGGCCTTCAAAGCCCCTTACTGTCGTGACGATCAGACATTATGAAAAAAGTGTGAATTTCGGCAGCTCATGCCACTTTAAGGACACTGCAAAGCTACCAGACTGAAATTCACATGGTCAATAGTAACAATAGGGAGACGATCCAGTGTGTCATATTATAAGACTGGAAGAGGAAAGAGTTAACTCCCCTGAATATATTATTGTCATTCGCTAATGTTTCTTTTACAGGCATTATCTCAAAAAGTACAAGTCTGATTAAACCAAATCTTGACATTTATGACAGTCAATTTCTGCAGATGTAAACAAACAACTAAACGACTTCCGCTTGGACCCCGGAAACAGCTGCTTTAGCAGCTTTAATTATTATTATTATTATTTTCTGATGTTCTTTGCCGGACAATACCTCAAAAAGTATTCGTCAGATATAACTCAAACTTTACATGTAAGACTGCTATGGACTAGGGATGCAAACGAAACAAGTATGACGTCATAGGTCACATGGTATGGCGGCCATCTTGGATTTTCGTCCAAAAAAATGAAATATTTGAACGACTTCTTCTCTTAAACCACTGGACCTACATATGTCAAACTTGGATTTTTATGTAGTGCGGGTATGGAACTAAATTCTAATTCGGAAACGATTTTGATGAGATCAAAATCTAGGGAGCTCGCCATAGGTTAAAATTTACATAAGGTCAAAAAACGTATAAATGTATCTTACTATGTAATGCTAAGACATATCTACTTGAAACTTGATATATAAGTAGTGTTATATTAAAAGAACGTGTGTACTTATTTTAAAGTTCATTAGTTCGATAATTAGGCTTTTAGCTAATTTATTTGTATCTTTACTTCTAATGCACTTACAGAAATGAAAAATATATCACAATATGCTAAATCGCTTTACTTATTCGAATATGTAATAAATAAAACAGATTTCTTAACCAATCTTATGTTTTTTTAGGCTATTAGTTCTTCAGTCAGGCAGTTATTGCCTCAAGATTTATGGCCCGTCAAGACCAGCTGGCCACAGTTGAGGCTATTGAGTACATTAACTGATAAGCTGTATAGAGATGTCCTTTGATGTCTGTTTGGTGCATTATCTATGGCCAAACACAAGGGAGATGATCCAGTGTGTCAAGACTGGAAGACGAAAGAATTAACTCCCCTTAATATATTATTGTGATTTTGTGATGTTTCTTTTTCGGGCATTATCTCAAAAAGTACAAATCGGATTAAACCAAATCTTGACATATATGACCGTCATTGTCTGCAGATGTAAGCAAACAACTAAACGACTTCCGCTTGGACCCCGGAAACTGCTTTAGCAGCTTTAATTAGGGGGCCAAGCAATGGCTTGGAACCCTATTATTTTTGTAAGGGTTATTAGGGGTCCAAGCAATGGCTTGGAACCCTATTATTTTTGTAAGGGTTATTATTATTATTATTATTATTATTATTATTATTTTCTGATGGTCTTTGCCGGACAATACCTCAAAAAGTATTCGTCAGATAAAAGTCAAACTTTACATGTAAGACTGCTATGGCCTAGGGATGCAAACGAAACAAGTATGACGTCATAGGTCACATGGTATGGCGGCCATCTTGGATTTTCGGCCAAAAAACAAAAAGTCTTCTTCTCTGAAACCACTGGACCTACATATGTCAAACTTGGATTTTTATGTAGTGTGGGTATGGATCTAAAATCTAATTTGGAAACGATTTTGATGAAATCAATATCTAGGGAGCTCGCCATAGGTCAAAATTAGCATAAAGTCAAAAAACGTTTAAATGTCTCTTACTCTGTAATGCTTAGACATATCTACTTGAAACTTGATATATAAGTAGTGCTATATTAAAAGAACGTGTGTACTTATTTTAAAGTCCATGAGTTCGTTAATTAGGCTTTTAGCTAATTTATTTGTATCTTTACTTCTAATGCACTTACAGAAATGAAAAATATATCACAATATGCTAAATCGCTTTACTTGTTCGAATATGTAATAAATAAAACAGATTTCTTAACCGATCTTATGTTTTTTTAGGCTATAGTTTTTCAGTCATGCAGTTATTGCCTCAAGATTTATGGCCCGTCAAGACCAGCTGGCCACAGTTGAGGCTATTGATTACATTAACTGATAAGCTGTATAGAGATGTCCTTTGATGTCTGTTTGGTGTATTATCTATGGCCAAACACAAGGGAGATGATCCAGTGTGTCAAGACGATAGAATTAACCCCCCTTAATATATTATTATGATTTTGTGATGTTTCTTTTTCGGGCATTATCTCAAAAAGTACAAATCGGATTAAACCAAATCTTGACATATATGACCGTCATTGTCTGCAGATGTAAGCAAACAACTAAACGACTTCCGCTTGGACCCCGGAAACTGCTTTAGCAGCTTTAATTATTATTATTATTATTATTATTATTATTATTTTCTGATGGTCTTTGCCGGACAATATCTCAAAAAGTATTCGTCAGATAAAACTCAAACTTTACATGTAAGACTGCTATGGACTAGGGATGCAAACGAAACAAGTATGACGTCATAGGTCACATGGTATGGCGGCCATCTTGGATTTTCGTCCAAAAAAATGAAATATTTGAACGACGTCTTCTCTAAAACCACTAGACCTACATATGTCAAACTTGGATTTTTATGTAGTGCGGGTATGGAACTAAATTCTAATTCGGAAACAATTTTGATGAGATCAAAATCTAGGGAGCTCGCCATAGGTCAAAATTAACATAAGGTCAAAAAACGTATAAATGTCTCTTACTATGTAATGCTAAGACATATCTACTTCAAACTTGATATATAAGTAGTGTTATATTAAAAGAATGTGTGTACTTATTTTAAAGTTCATTAGTTCGATAATTAGGCTTTTAGCTAATTTATTTGTATCTTTACTTCTAATGCACTTACAGAAATGAAAAATATATCACAATATGCTAAATCGCTTTACTTATTCGAATATGTAATAAATAAAACAGATTTCTTAACCGATCGTATGTTTTTTTAGGCTATTAGTTCTTCAGTCAGGCAGTTATTGCCTCAAGATTTATGGCCCGTCAAGACCAGCTGGCCACAGTTGAGGCTATTGAGTACATTAACTGATTAGCTGTATAGAGATGTCCTTTGATGTCTGTTTGGTGCATTATCTATGGCCAAACACAAGGGAGATGATCCAGTGTGTCAAGACTGGAAGACGAAAGAATTAACTCCCCTTAATATATTATTGTGATTTTGTGATGTTTCTTTTTCGGGCATTATCTCAAAAAGTACAAATCGGATTAAACCAAATCTTGACATATATGACCGTCATTGTCTGCAGATGTAAGCAAACAACTAAACGACTTCCGCTTGGACCCCGGAAACTGCTTTAGCAGCTTTAATTATTATTATTATTCTTATTTGTTTTCCACGGTTTTTGTAGGTGATATAACTCAAACAGTTTTCTAGACACGACTCTCATCTTTCACATACATGTTCTTAAACAAATTATCTAGGTCCATTTTTTCTGAATTGTCGCTACGCTACGCCGTTTGTCCGCCATTTTGAAAAAGGCGTATTTGCCCAAATTTTTTCTTCTCTGAAACCGTTCATCCGATTTAGCTCAAATTTCACATACACTTAGTAGAAGTCGGGGGACTACTAAGTTGTCCAAATCAAGAATCTCCTCGAAAATTCATAGCAGACTTTTATTCGTCAAAGTTATGATGTTTTTAACTTTTTTAAAAAATGCAATATCTAGAAAACCATTTATTGGAACTTAACGAAAAGTATCATGCTTGTAGACCTATTATAGATCTATTGAATTCCAAAGTTTTATGAACGTGCAACAAGTCACGTGACCAGGACGCCATTTTGAATTTTTGAAAACTTTAATGAGTCATATCTCAGCTAATTTTTCTAATAAAGCAATCGGCTTTTTAAATTTAGATAGACAACATTTTTCTTCATCTTTGAACTGCCAGGTAATTTTTGATTGGATCAACGGTTTCGCCGCCATATTGAATTTTATTAAAAAATTAAAAACTTGAGTTTTTCCAAATTGCTTTCAGATATCAACTTTAAATTTGACATACAAATAGTGTTGATCAAGGTCTATGCCTTGTGTTAAAATCAACCCGTTTCAATAAAAACTCCATAAAATATGACTGTTTAAAAATATGATGTTAATAAACTATGTTCAAATATTTATAAGAAAGATCTTCGGCCACACAGACATAAACCCATATCAAGTTAAGGGCAAAAACCTAGGATGTTAATGAAAGATGTGCATTTTATTGATAGAATCTTGATAAGTAACATGATAAACGGATATTTTCACCATCGAGGATACAAATACGCCCAATATTTTAGGAAAAGAAATAGCACTCAAGGTCTCAATCAATCGCTCATTAGTTTAAGACCATAATAGAACTTTTGCGCAATTATTCACGTATAGAGATTAAATGTTCCAGAAAACCAAAACTGGCTTAATGACATATTTCAATGTTATTTGGCGCTCGCAAGCAAACTGTAAGTTATTTTAGCGACTAACATCAATTATGGTTTTCACACCAAGGGCGACATTGATTTAGTGACAAAGGCCGTAACTGCTATGTTCAAGAAGACAGACCTAATCTTGTACAATTTGATGTGACATTATATAAATAATACATAGTACGTTACCAAAGTGAAAATATCAGAGACAGTGCTAAACATGTTTAAGGCAAATTATGATTGAAAAATATAACCAAATAGATATTCAATTTCCCGGTTTTAGGTTTTATTTCAGAGATTTCTGTCTCGATGTGGCGAATAATTACGATATAACGAAAAACCAACTGAAAAAAACTTAACAGGGGATCCCGGACCTTGAAGTTGCCCCGCTGCAACTTCATCAGCCTCTAGTTTAAAATTGAAATGGTAACTCGGTCAAAAAATATCCGTCGTATCAGGAGAAACTTCCCGAAAGGAAAACTGAATATTACACCATTCGATACATTCCTATCTCAATCAATCAATCTATCAATCATCAGTTCTTCCATTCATTAAAACATCCACATTTCTCTCGTGGAAACTTTTTTGTCAATAAACAAGTATACTGTTTTGTCGGAATGGGTTCAAATCCGATCGGCTTATGCAGCGGTTACATGGGAAGACTGCCATGTGCCAACCAAAGGGTCGGGATTTCCTCTCTTTTCTCTCGGTTTCCAGCAACAATAAACCAACGCAGCCATATTGATTTCATAACCTTGGGTGTGGCGTAAAACACCATTTGGTCATCGGCATAGTCCGTCGGTTTAGTTCTATATGCAGAAAAGACAATGATAAAGCGAGTACTTAAAATAACCCTCGAGTGTTCCCGCTTGATTCCGGTCGATTGCAGCGGGCCCCTCAAACGTTCTGACCACACTCGTACATTTACGTACGTCAAAAACCCCAAGAAATTGGACATCATTTTGTAAAATATTTTGACATAGCAAACCCACGATGTACACCTCAAATCGCTCTCTAATATCTGTATGCCTTTATATACTACTCGCTTTACTTAAACACGGCGGTCTTTGTGGGTCTTGTTCAACGGTCGGAAAAGTACCTGTCAAGAAGCCTATTTAAACCCGGGCAATTTTTGATTACCTGATACGTCTATTCAGGAAACTTGAAATGTGTCATTCTAGTAGCTGTCGTAACAACAACACCCTAATTTGTCAACACGTTTGAAGAGTGAATATTACCACAGCGGGAAATTTATCCGTTTAATTTTGAGCTGTTTAAAAAAAGTCCTCTACAAAATTACCAACTAATATAGTACGCCTTCCTGTAAAGGAGACATTGTGCTCTTTAACAGGCTTGACACTTTTGTTAACACACTTGAAGTCCGTGGCGTTTTTCCACAGGTTAATGTTTTCTAGGCTACTCATATCTTTCACTGGTCGTACTTTCAATGATCGTACCACCATTATACAAACATTTCAGGGTAATAATTGCATATACAATACATAGACTAAGTTTATCCTAAGCTTGAAAAATAAAACGTTTCTATTATAGGTGAAAACGCTGTTGGAATACGCACATCCGTATTTCTAAATATTGGCCCAAAGCAAACAAAATTTCGGTAAAGCAGATTTATGGCGAATTAGGTGATAACTTTTTTTGCTCATCCGATGGATACTATGGGAGATTTGGAAGTCGGGAAGATATGTAACTGTATACATGCAGAAGTTTCAACTCATTCTGAAAAGTGTGAACCCTGTGTCATTATTTGTCTGATTGGAAAACAACAACATCAATAAATACATACATCTAAAACTGGATTGTTTGAGTTTCAAAGACGTGACATTCAGTTCACGTTAGATTTCCACACCGCTGGCTCTTTTTTTTTGTTTCATTAGCTTTTAATAAGGAATCAAAGTCCGGGCTGAATTAACACGAGAAATCCAAATCATTCCCTTGACTAAAGCAAGTATTTCAGGACGTGGAGACAATGGGTTTGTCTTTGACCTGCTGGTCTGTTGACAAGAAACGAAATAGGCTGAGGTGAAAAACGGTGCCGTTGGTAACCACACGATTGGTCCGGGGAGACTGGGATGGATTTGCAAATGTCATGTCAGAGAATCATAGAACATTCGGACCTGTCGAACACATTTCTAGCCTGCTTGTTTTCAGGGGTTGGGACAATAATGGTTAGCGCTGATTAAAATTAGCTGCTTAGCCGAGATCGGGGCTAATACTAGTAGCCCTGTCCCAGGAGAGCTGTTCAGTTAGCGAGGACAATACGGGAGAGCGTTTAGGCATGCGTCGATCCAGCCATTCACTCTATTATAGGCTTTGGTCGTGTCGCTTGATTTACACGCATTACCCATCGCTTTGGAGTTACTTCTATCAAATTTCGGATTCCCAGTCGATGAAAAAGTTTCCAGCGAACAATTGACTTAAAGAATTGCTAATCCCACACGTCCTTCATTCATTTTCCTATCAATATTATTGCTAAAAATTAGATAGATGAAATTGGAATTAAATGCGGCAGAAAGAAAATGTGTAAATTGGCTCAAAATTACCCAGCGTTCCCAGCAAGCTAATTCATTCCTAATAGTATAAAACTCGACCCGAACTAGATTGTTGGACAGACTAAGCAAATTAGCTCATGTTCGCGGGATGAGATCCTGAATTAAAACACGAGAGATATTAAAATATATCGATGTCCAGTAGCTTTTATAAATGGAAAGACAATGGCAATGAGATGCCAACGCTTCCACGAGGGGAATTTAGCCAAAACGGGAACCAAGGCTATCACAAGACGCCAAGACATTAGAATAAACGTTTGTTTTACAGGGACAATGCAAGCGAACATACCACAGAAAGTCTGTCATCACCAACGCTTCTCCCAATATTAATAAAACCAAGCGTTAGCGAAAAGATATTTTTTCCCGTAATAACTTCTTAAAAAGTTCTAAGTCTCGGTTTTCCTTGATCTGATTGTTTATCAAAGGAAGAGCAGAAAAATTCTTACTTTAATTAATTTGGCCTGTTGGCTGAGTGGATGAGACACTCGCCATTTAGTGTTGGCGATAGGTGCGTTTTTCCGGACGGCGGGTTCGATTCCAGACCAGAACAAAACCCAAACGATAGAACGATTTTTGTCTTTTTTAAGGAAAGTGTATAATCATATGCACAAATAACTGTTGGCATATTTATCTTTATAGTTGTTTTGGTAATTGATTTTTTCATGCGATGAGTTTATATTGTAGATATTAGTAGGTAAAATGTACCTTCTTATGTTCTACCTGTATGAAATGGTATTTATACGATCTTTTATTGTACTTATTAAAAGAAAAGGAAATCGTTTAGGTTGACCTTCTATATCTCGTATAGCCCTCTAGTTTCATATATACCTGTTAAAGTGGCATATATACTCATTTAGAGTTTAACTGCATCGGACGGCTTAGAGCATCAACCCGAACGGTGTCGCCATTTTGGAAATCACCATGTTTTAATGAATCTATCTACCAAGTTGTCAAGACGTTATGGAATAATAAAGAATCTTGATTTTGAAATGTTTGTCGTGATGAGCATGTCAAAATCGCAGTATCGTTATTTATAAATGAAACTCAATGTAACACAAAGTGTTCCAGAAAATTCTACTGACTACGGCCATGCTCCTGTCTGTCTTCAATCCAATGAAATATCATGGGTTTTACTTTCGACTGTGCCCGTGTGCTTTAGTGTTCATAAATATAGAGTTGGAGCTATATATTCAGTATTTTTATTCGGTAAGTTTTTTTGTGAATAACTCGAGCTTTTGACACTTGTGACAATGTCTTTTCAAATAGTTTTTATCTGCATTTCTTATCTTTGAAATAACATATAGTTGTATGTTTTTAAGATGTTTTGCAGACAAATACAGCGTGGTCATATAATGTAAATGGAAATACAGCAGAAGATCTGTCATGAGCGACTGTTTAGTTAACATTAATAAAACCCAATGTCAGCTAAAAGAGCTAACACCTGATTCCCTTTGATCTAAATACGGTTTAATTTTTATCAATGAAATGATAGAGAACCCTGATAAATTCTCAAATATATCTCGACCAATTGATTGGTCAATCATCACTTTCTCTGATGAAATGTAGGATATATTTGACTGATTTGGGGATAGACACAACATATATTCGCAAAATCTTAATCTTAATTAGTTTTAAGACAAAATACATGTTTGTTTTCTAATTAGTTTTAAGACAAAATACATGTTTGTTTTCTATAATTCCATTACGTCATCTCCATTACGTTATGTACTATTTCATATGACGTAAATGCTTTATAACGCTGTTTCCTTTAACCTTATCCAATTTGACGTTCATCTACGATGACGTCAACTTATTACGTAAGAACGCATGTTATTTGTAACCGCTATCTATTGTACCGTTATCATTTACTTGAAAACGATGTTAGGAGAAACATCGAAACGTCGTAACTAAATTTGTTCAAGGAGTTGTTTATCCAGATTAATTTCTTTTCAAAATACATGTTGTAGGATATATATTTATGAACACTAAAACACAAGGGCACAGGGGAAATCTTCTGAATCTAAAATAACGATGGAGACAAGTTTCTAATTGTTTTAAAAAGGGGTGTATCATTTAGACCTTTATACCCAATCATAAGTTGTTGTATTAAACTAAAACCCATGATATTGCTTTAGGTTGACGACTGACAGGAGCTTAGCCTTGGTCAGTAGAATATTCTGGAATCCTTTTGTAACACATTGACAAAGGTTAACTTACGCATCTTAACTATATATGGCAAGAACATCGGTAGACTGAGATTGAACCCCTTTTTATAGGCTTACATGCAACATATAGTTTTGAAACATTTATGCTTTTAGACTTTGCCCAAATGAATTAATTATTTAGGGACAGACACAAGATATTCGTAAAATCTTGGTTTTAAGACCAAATGTAATTTTAGTTATTTTAGACAAGACGATTTTTCTCTATTCCTGTGTGTTTTAGTTGTTCATAAGTATATACATTGAGTATATGGTTCAATCTGAAATAGAACCTCATTAATTTTTTTGATAAAGACCAAATAAATTAATACTTTCTATGATAGACACGGAATATACAACCCTGTGTTAACTTTCAAAGAAATATAAAACCATTGTCAACATTAATTCAGTCGTATGTGAGTCGAAGACGAAATAAGGATATATTTGTCGATGCCAAGTTTTAATGTCAGAGTGAAATTGGTAAATGCCCCCCCACCCCCACCAACCAAAAAAAAATATATTTATATCTACACCGAAGAGAAAGGGGTGATGTATTATTCTAATTAAACAATCCGGGAATAAATTGATTACACAACAGTTCGTTGTAAATGGTTGCCGTATAGGTTTTGAAAATAATAGATTTTGTATATACGCCAAGCGATAAATTGCCTATTAACGCTAAGCTTCAAATACGAGTGATAACCAATGTCAATCAGAAAGGTAAATAAAATAAACACATCCCGTTACTGTGATAATGTCAATATATACATCAGTAACGAAACTTTGTATTAAACATTATAGGTGAATCGATAATACAGTTTGAAAACTCAATCAAGGGAAATGGACACCTAGACATTTGTATATAAATATCCCTTCCCAATAAAATTTTTTTTTTGTTAATGTCATTGCGCCGGTGTTATTTTAAATTCATAAAATATATTTTTGAAAGGAATAGTCACACTAGAACAAGCACATTATATAACAACGATGGTCTTTTGGCACATTGCGAATGAAAACAAATTTTAAAAAATTTTTGATTTTTGGCGAAGTGAATATTTTACCAAATAAAATGTAATTAAATGATATATTAAGAAGTATACTTCCAGTTTACAGATTCAAATTCGTGTAGAATAGACGAACCAACGATCCAGTGATATAAGTTCAGTCTTTCGACCAATTTTTAAAATTCAATTTGTTAGCAACCTTCGAGGTGTATATAATGACTAGGCCTACATACAAAACAATTACGGAAACTCATTTAAATAACCGTTCTAGTAAAAGCTGCCAAAATGTTGATATTTTGACGTTAAAACAGAATGCTGAAATTATTGGCTATTTTTCTCAAGAGGTAGAATTCAGAAGCTTTTTAATGCTTCAAGTCTCGAAAATGTATGATAAAGTACTGTTTTAAACTAACTTTGGCTTAGAATGAATGAATGGTCGTCCCGGTTATTTAAATTTTGTTTACTTTTGAACACGTTTTCGGTTCATACAGGCCACATACTGTATGGATTTTTCTCATTCCAACGCCAATCATTTAGTTTTTCGATAGCCTTCAAAGCCTCTTACTGTCGTGACGATCAGAAGTTATGAAAAAACTGTGAATTTTGGCAGCTCATGCCCCTTTAATGTCTCTATGCCAGTGTGGCTATATTTTAAAAAATATAAATCCAACAGCATGTATACCAGAAGTTTAAAAACATATCTGGTAACCTCGATATATTCCTTTCAGATGTTTTTCTTTACATATTTATTTAAAGCATAACTTATTAATACTGATCTTGGCATTCTAAATTGGCATGGGGTGCCAAAATGCTGATATTTTTCAGGTAAAAAAATTCCCAAAGAAATGCAAATTAAAACTGTTAAGTATTACTAGTCTCGAGAATGTACGTAATAACTTCGGCCTAAAATGAATGAACGTTTGTTCTGTTTATATCACTTTTGGTTACTTACAATATTTCGGATCGTACAGGCCGCCGATTGCATGGAATTTCCTTAAAGCCAATACTTGAGTTGATCGATGAACTTCTTACCCTGCTATTATTTAGACATACAAACTGTCGATTTTTAGTAGCTCTCGTCCCTTGAATTTTAACCTGTTTATCGAAAATTGTATTGACTCAATTATATTGTCTAAAATAACCATGGAGGCAAGTTTATTATTGCGTTAAAAAGGGGCAAATCATTTATACGTTTATACCCAATCATAAGTTTGTTTTAATAAATCACACAAGTATTTAAGACAGAAAAAGGTGTTTTGGTATTTCAAATTTACAGATTGTGGCAATGCCCATGGTGAAATTGTGACTTTAGCAATTTGGCAACATGCGATACAACTTAACTAGAAACTTACAAAAGACTTGCAATATAATCATATTTGTTTTATAGAGTTTCAAAAACATGCATCGGAATAAATTTCGAGCTCACGCATTTCGCGACGAATCTGTTTAAATAAAGCAGAAATGAATGGTTTTGGTGCGAGATTTTTGTTGAGAACCTTATGTTCATGAAAAATGCCGAATTTTTCAATAAAGAGAACAAAAATCAAGCGTAACCTTATTGTATTATATAATATGATAATAAACTTGCTGCATATGTATATTTATGATCACTAAAACACACGGGCACAGGGAAAATCTTCTTGTCGCTGCATATGTATACATGTATATAGAACAGCCAAACTCCTGCCTGTCGTCAACCGAATGGAATATCAAGGGTTTTGGTTTATTATAAAAAACCTATGATTGGGTATAAAGGTCTAAACGATATACCTTTTTTTAACATAGAAACTTGTCTCCATGTTTATTTTAGACAAGACGATTTTCCCTTTGTCCGTGTGTTTTAGTGTTCAAAAATATATATAGAAAAGTGACATGAGCTCCCAAATATAGCGACGATTTCGGATTAGCTAGTTTTTGGTCATTTTTTGTCAAAAAGTACCAAATAGGAGCTATGCGTTGCTACCAGTCTTGCAGATGTATGTTTTAATAACATCAGAACCCTCAAAATGAGTCATACATCCCAGTTATTTACATTTGTGTTCGCCCACATCTTCGATTCGCACCGGTGACTGAACTTCTCTTAACTATCAGAATTTAGGACAGAAAAAATTTGGCAGCTCATGCAACTTTTAGGAAACGCATACAAAATGATATACAAATTGTGAAGTTCTTAAGTACCGTATTGAAAATCAAGGAGTAGAATTCCTACTCGGATATGGAAATCTTTTCGGTTGGCGCCATAATTATTGTTGAAATTCACTTACCGTTGTTATTGTCCGATGCGTTATTTCGGCTTGATTGCTGGGCAGACGACAGACTAAAAACACTAACATGATTCGGACTTGATCCCGAAGTGGAAAACGGACTAATAAAGCTAGGTCTCCAAGCCGAGTATGAAATGGCCGAATTGGCGCTAGAAAGTACGTGATCATGTGATGATGTTAGAGTCCTGGGAATGTACGAAGACGCCGCAGATAAAAAACTAGAAGCGTCCGTTGATTGAAATCCACACGTTCGTCCACTACAGGTACGAACCCCTGCCTCTTGGTGAGCGTGTGCATGGCTGAGTCCGAGAAGTTCTTGGATGGCAAATGGAGATCTTTGGTGGAGAGACGATTGGGGCCCGGTAAATGGGTTTGTAAGGCCCAAGGCCCCTGTAACACCCATATTTAAGGCCGGGTGGGCCGGATGAGCTAAGTTCATTGTCATTTTTTTGTTTCTAGTAATAAAATGTTTTGCTGTCGGATTCCACAAAATCAACTTTCTTTTTCACCCCGTGTCACGTCAGTATTTTGAAGTAAACCAGAATCGTCAGTAAGAAATACTTCACACGTTGGTCGGCGTGTCAATGGAATTCCGTAGTCATCGCTGACACATGACAGTTTTCCTAACAACCTCTTCACCATCAGATTTCGAAATGGATAAATTTTTGCGGAAGCGGTGTCATCTTCCCCCAAAACAACATTAGGCAGAGACAGTGGCTGTTTCCCCGCGAACAACTTCTTTCTCAACGCCCCGCAGTTTTCTTTTCTCCACTCAACAAATTCACACCAGTACCAGCAGCGTGTGTTAAAGAGGTAAGGGTATGTTACAACACTCTACAAGCAGCCTACGGTAGAACATGGGAAACACATGCCACCTCTTCATACACTGTCATTTATAGGCCTTCAAGTCGTTGGACAGAAATTAGCTTTTGTCTCTGGAACAAATTACCGCCTCCCTAATTGAAATATCAATACGTCGAGCTGTCAGTCAAAGCGAGCCGTGAATACGATTGGTATGGCTCGGCAATGTGCTATATAGAACTCTCCTTCCGCAACCAGAGAGTACAGAAACATAATCCCGCCACCGACCAGGCCAAGTTCCAACAAAACACTTTCGAACTGCTTTGCAATATAGTTATGTTTCTAATTTATTCAGTCCTCTTAAACGATTGTGTTTTGGGTCGAGTTTTGATTGGACCACAGTGAAGAGAGAGGGACATAGCTTCTCCAAAACCGTAACCTGTTCAAAATGAAAAGGGGATGGAATTAATTTTGAGCGGTTAAGTCAATGAATTCAGTTCTTTTCCTGTGAAGAAATGAAATCCATTTGAAGAGCTCTCGATTGTAACAATGTTCTCGAGGGTACTCCGCAGTCCTGAAGTTCGATGGCTCGGAAAATCGTTCGCGGTTTTGTCACGGTCCGCGCTCTATGCGTTGACAAGAAAAAGAAAGCCT
This sequence comes from Lepidochitona cinerea, assembly GCA_963971465.1. Classification (NCBI taxonomy): domain Eukaryota; kingdom Metazoa; phylum Mollusca; class Polyplacophora; order Chitonida; family Tonicellidae; genus Lepidochitona; species Lepidochitona cinerea. The sequence continues at coordinate 16,184,855 of OZ020554.1, forward strand.
TCACCTCGCTCCAGTGACCCCCAAACTCCACTTTTACAGAACAAGATCATCTTTGGAAAAACCGTGTACTAAACAAATCGTTTTGATAAAAGATAGAAGGTATTTATATAATTGCCGAGCACTATGGTTTCTTGAACCTATATGGAGACTCGTCAAGCTTGACAAATTGACACAGTTGTAGTACAACTCTTTACAAATATGTTCTCAATTTAAATGCTTGTATATAGTAGACAAATTGCACAAACTGGCCACTTTGATATATACAGAATAACACTCCAACTAGACTACCTTAAATGACCAAGAAGCGATCAAATACAAAAACTATATTTACGTATAAATCCGTCTTATTTTTTAAAGTGGCATGAGCTGCAAAAATGTTCAAAATATTTTTAAAAATTCGTCTATTTTCCTCAAGAGGTTCAAATCAGAAGTTTTTTTTATAGTGACACGAGTCCCAGCAATGTTTGCCCTACGCAAAACAAGGCACATCTCTAAGAACACTGATTTCTTTTTTCGACGGATTGGAGACCCTCACATTGCCTTCAGAAACGAATTTGATAATTAAATAAAAAGTGTGAATTTTGGCAGCTTTTGCCCCTTAAAAGTGATTTTTTTCAAATTGAAAACGAAATTCCTTCCTTTTTATGTGACGCAAGATTGGTTGATTTTTTTTATTTTATTTATTTTTATTTAGTTATCTCTCAAAGATGACAACATAAAAATCGAAACAAAGAGTCATTATGGAATATTCGTTTGTAGGATTCCAAAAATTTGTGAAACGCATCATGGGAACTGATGGATCTTCATAGGTTGAACACTAAGATATACGGGAACGGAAAATCTTCTTGTCTAAAATACATCATGTATATAAGTGTATTCTCTTTATTTTGGGATTACACTTTCTTGAAAATATGGTAGAAATTCCTCTACCGATTTTTGGGTGACGCCCGAAACGGGAATCGAACCCAGGTCTCAGAGTATGGCACCTATCGCCAGCACTATAAATGCCGGCTGTCTTATTCAGCCAACCGGCCTCACTAATTAAGTAAAATCATGTATATATTTCGAAGTACATGCGTGTGCCTAATATATACGCTATCCTAATTATTTATACATGTCTCAGTAAAAATATTGGTCAATCCATCCTTTTTTATATTTATAAACACTAGAACATACGTATACACAGAGATAATCTTCTTGACTAAAACAACCATGGAGACAAGTTTCTAAACGCGTTTTTGCTTTCAAAACTGTTTTCCTATGTGGAATGGTTGCCAGTTACCGCCGGAAGGTCGTGGGCTTCCTCCGGGCATAGAGCCCGGTTTCCTCCCACAGTAAAACTGGCAAAGCCCCGAAACAATCAATCAAAACTTTTTTCAGTTTAACGTTTTTGTTATTCTTAGAAGTCATTGTTCATTGAAAGTAATTTTTCCTCACTCAATAAAATAAACAGCGTGAATAAGTAAATCTCTATTCAACATGCGTTATCGACATAAAGTGTACATAACAAAAATTAAATTGACTATTGATGTTTCGGCTTCGACTGTAAAAAAAATACAAACTCATTTTATCTATAAATTCAAAACGCAACTGGGCACGTTAAAGTCTCTCTAAATCGTCAGCTAATCTTTAGATTGGTCTAGGCCTCTATATCGAAAGATTTGATTTGATGTTTTATTAATTGGGGTAGAAAAAACCGGGCTCTGTTTGGAGAAAAACCTCGAATTTCGGCTGCTATACCATCCCATGCACGTAATCAGAATCAAAACAATTTCTAAAGTTTTTACAGACTGAGAGAAATTCGAACCCTCAACCCATTACATGATAGGAGCATTTGAGAATCTGTCTAACGCTCTGCCAACTGATCTATGTATACACAAACCTCTTGGAATGATTGAGAGTAGCTAATTGATAATTAACAAGGATTTTGACATCCACAGTCAATTACGGCTGTTCTTGGTAAATGGCAGGATTCCGTTTGTTTACCACGGTCAACTAGTTAAGTTCCAATTACTTAACCCTGATTAGCAGTCACGTGTCGGATCAACCAAGCGTAACCGAAAAGTAAATAAACACAGCGATGTCCAAAATGAACTACCGTATATACATAGGCAGTAAGTTTTCCGGCAAAATCGTGCCCTTTTTAAGAACTGCTCTGATTATTCCAGGACATGTATTGTGGCAGGTTATTTGCTGTATTGTTTATTGTTTCGCCACATCCGCGAGTATGTTTATCCTATGGCGGCGTTATCCTTCGCGTTTTTGGGAAGGTTTATATAGTTTTATTTCAACGCGATGCTTTTACATCACCGATCTTTGAACGTCATATTCTTATACATGACCGATCTCTGAAAGTCATATTCTTTTACATTACCGATCTTTGAACGTCATATTATTTTACATTACCGATCTTTGAACGTCATATTAAGTTATATTATAGCCTCTCGTGCTAATGGGAAATGAGAAGGTGGGTTTATGAATGGTACCGATCCAATTAGTAGTTAACTCACTGTCGTATTCTAAAAAACTCTTTACACCGAATTAAACCGCATGCATAGGTAGAATAAAAAAGAATAAAAAACTTTTCATGGATGACACGTCATTAAACCAGAACTCTCTTTCCAGACTTTTAATCGGGTCGTTTTTTTCATTCTGTTTAATACGGTATATGTTTGAGACAGTGTCTGGGACTCTGCACGTCTATCTACCCGCTGGGGCTATTAGGCCGGGCAAGGCCTCCCAATGCCTGAATACCCACTTGAGTTAATTGGCATGTGATTATGTTAACAATACGCTTAGATGCATCGTAGCCACTCCGTACCTGTAATTAACAGTTTGGACAGGTATAATTACTGACCGGGCCAATATGACAGTTATTGTACCAGTGCCGATTGAATCCTCAACCACGCTTAGCCCGTGACATGAGATATTTGCCTGATTCTCAAGATGTTTTTCGAAGAATCAATTTTTTTTCATATACGCCATTTTATTTTCGGTATCAAAATAAGGCACGGTTAATGACGTGGAAATCCCTGAAAATTATGTTTCTTGAACCCATTTCTATGTGGACCTATTTCTTGAACACCCAGGTACAGTGAAAATCTTTTTGAGGAAAACAAGTTATGGGCATGGCTCGCTGTAAATTATAAATCAAACAAGGAATGAACGAAGGGATCATCAAGTTATTCCCCCTGACATCTAGACCCCCACCCCAAACACAAATGGGAGGGGCCTCGGTGGTTCATTGGGTTAGAGTGATCGTCCCTCAGTCCCACACAGACCTTCCATCGATGCGGCGCGGGTTCGAATCACACTCAGACCATATAAAAATTGAAAAATTTCTGAGTGGATTTTTCACTCGGTCGCCCTATGTAGAAGAGTTGCCAGGTACTCGCCAAAGGTCGGAGGTTTCCTCCTGGCAATAAACTCCCCCCCCCCCCCTTACTAAACCTGGCAACGCCTCCATATAAGTGAAATAATCTTGAGTGCGGCGTTAAACATCAACCAATCAACCAAACACAAATGGTAACGCCGCCATCAAATTTACAAACTTAAAAATGTAGTCAAATACAAAATCAAACGATTGCGTCACACTTACCAAAAACCTTTTAAACAATAAAAATATTAATATAACTAAAAAATTGTAAGATCGCCATCAAAAACATTTATTAAATGACGCATAATTAGCTAATTCTGTCCATGGGAAATCTCTTTATATTTGGCAGCTTATACCACTTTAAAATAACATTGAAACGTTGAAAAATATACAAGTAATTGTAGCGTCTGTTGTTGTATTTAGTTTAGTAACCATGGTGTTTTTGTATAGTTCGTATTTTTTCACCATGCAGATTTGTACTCGAAAAACGAATTTGTCCTTTTATACGTGATATTATCTCTCCTTTTGTACATATTTATGAACACTAAAACACACGACCACACAATGCTGGTTGGGAAATCCGTAACCATCCTGGCGCGGAGCTCGAAGAATATTTTCTAGCCTCAGTTCTTCATCTTGCGATCGCGTGATAAACTATAATAGATTGCCAAGAACAAGGTAACGACCAATTGCTTCTAAATCCATTTTCATTCGAATTTAGCGGGACAAGATGACGGTGTATCTTGACTATTTACGACCCATTCAAATGTTAGCTGGAGAGAGAGCGAACGAGAAAATTAAAACCGGATGTAGTTTTATTGGCCGAATTGGCGACATCTCCACACGTGAACCTTGCGGCAAATCCCCCTGGGAGCGTTATTCAACGAGTTTCTGTCAACTAAGATACCATTTTTCGGACGTATTTCGCCAAAACCATACTTTTGAGATTGCAATGTTCGTAAAGAACCGTCATTCATATTTCGACAAAAGGGGTTCTTTAGATATTACATACAAACTAGTAGGCTACAAGAATTTTTTTAGAGGCAATTTTTTTACAATCACTGTGACACCTTGTACAGCTGCTTAACCGAACAACATGGTTGACGTCGGGAAGAAAACATGGCGTCCTAACAAAGAAATTTCTAATTTCTAATTGTTTATATATATACAGTAGTTCAAAATAATGTTTTAGTATAAAGATATATATTTATGAACACTAAAACACACGGGCACAGGGAAAATCTTCTTAATAACCATTGAGACAAGTTTCTAATTGTGTTAAAACGATTTATATCGTGTGTTTGTCCATTCGCTAAGTTCCATCCTAGACACAATTAGTCTAATTATTCACCAAACGTATAAATTTATTGTCTACAAAAAAATGTAAATAAAACGCATTTAACAAAATACAAATCAGTCTTGTACTGATCTATCTAAACCTATATACTGATGTTGTAGGATTTATCCAAAACAAAATTTATCAGAAATTAGGGAAGGAGATGTAACTGCATTGTCAAATTTTGATTTATAGATTAAGGGGATATTCTGGATATTCTGCCGTAAAACCTGGTGTGAGGTAGATGCATCAATATCATTTATTGATGGTTTACGCCGCACTCAAGACCTTTTCACTTATATAGCAGCGTTGCCGGGTTTAGTGCGGGAAGAAATCGCGCTCATTTCCCGGAGGAACCCGCGAACCTTTGGCGAGTATCTGACAACTCGTCCACATAAGGCGATCGAGTGAAAAATCTACTCAGAGATCCACTAGAAATCCACTCAGTCAAAGATTGATTGATTGATGTTTCGCCAAACTCAAAGGCGTTTGATGTTCCCTCGATCGCCCTATGTGGAAGAGTTGCCAGGTGCTCACTGAAGGTCGGGGGTTTCCTGTTGGCAACGTCGCTATATAAGTGAAGTAATCTCCAGTGTGGCGTAAAACGTCAAAATCAATCTTGGAGGGAGGGGGGGGGGGGGGGGTGATTTGGGCCCTGGGCTCACACGAAACCCTTAACATTTGCTGTGTATCTTCTGACTGACTGAATGACTGATATTAGTTTGATGGCGTCTCCATTCAATGAATGATGTGCGCCAAGGCTATGTAAACTATAGACATTTAACTTTAATAAAAACTACCATAAAAAGTGGAACATATATGTTAGAAAAAAAAGTACATACAGAGAGGGCTACATGCGCATTCGAACATAAATTTACTGAACAGTTTTACTATAAGCCTGCATGTCAACTGGAATTGATTTTACAATTAGTGCTTATTTAAAAATAACGAAAAACGTAAGAAACGGGGCATGGTTAAAAGTCGCTACGAAATTAGCAACTGCTTGGAATACTTTGTTTCTATTGCTCGATGGGTGTAGAACAGCTTCCAGAGAGCGGTGGGAAATACCCAGCCTTTTAAGGGTAGTCTGTAAAATTTGTCTTTGCATAACATACTTGTTACAATGAAATTAAAAAGTGTTGAATAGAATCATGTGCTTTACAGTGATCGCACAACCCGGAGTCATGACGGTTAAAACGATGGAGGTAAGAATTTACACAAATATGACCAGATAGCAGTTGGTGAATAAGAACTTCAGATGCCGTGTATCTTCAACCAATTAAGATACGTCAACTGACTCGTAAGCAAAGAAATTATAGGCTAAATAGGCCCACGTATCTTTTATATAAATTTGACTACCATCCGAAGAAAACGTTTTGCAGCGAACATTATTTTTCACTCCAGCTTATCTTGGTTGCAGGCGTATCGGAAGATGGCGTGCGTGGAAAGAGTCTAGCAAATTACCGAATTAAGTCGTTTAGATGAAGCTGTTTAGAGCAGAAAGCGAAAAGTGGCGTGTCCGGTAACAGAATCAGTGCCAGGAAAATTAACAAATTAATTTCTATAATGTCTGATTAACTACTGTTCAAATGGCATTGTGTGACTCCCTTGGCCACTGACAATGAACTCTGATTTGAAAATGGTCTGTTTTTGTTCAACATAACGGATTTCTCAATGAGACTGTTACAATTTTTATTCGAGAATTAGTTGAAGTAGTTAACAACTGATAGTCATTTGAAAGATTCCGTTTAGCTGTGGATGGAATTCTCTTTAGCTTCACACGGCACCTCAGCTATAGACCAATGTATGGAGGGCTATTTACGCCTATGTTCGAAGTACTTTCAGTTAGCAATCTCGTGTTGGAGGTACCAATCGGTCGCGGGTTCGAATACCACTCAGTCCAAACAAAAATTGGAAAATGTCCTGACTGGGATGCATGCCAGTTACCACCGGAAGGTCGTGGGTTTCCTCTGGACATAGGGTCCGGTTTCCTCCCACAATAAAACTGTCAACGCCGCCATATAAGTGAAATAATCTTGAGCGCGGCGTAAAACATCAAACAGTCAATCAATCAATGTGTTGGCGGTGACCCAGTAAGCATTTGGAGCTCAATCCGAAACCTTTCCACCTATATGTCGTCTGCTCGAATCACAGCCAGTGAAGACAAATGGCAAAGCGACAGTTTCTCAATCCGAAGAAGGCCATTCCATTGACGACGCGCGGATTCGAATTTCAAAAGAAAAATTGAAAAATTCTTATGCGGAAGATTTTGTTAAAATACACTTTTGATTTGACTAACGATATCCAGAATAAATTGTATAGCTTATTGCCATTGATGGTGATTTCTTATCGCCAGAATGTTACCCGTTATTATCACAATCTTTTCTGCAATATCAGTTTGCCAACAATCTCCCTACACCAATGGTTTTATTGGTCGATTCAGACTTTTTTCTTTGTGTATATATTTTTCTTCAAAATTAACTTTTTAATGTATTTTACAAATAATCGCATGGTAGTTTGAATTTAGGTAAAAAGAAAAATTGCAATTTTTGCAGCAAGCTGCTTTAAATGCAATTGAAAGAATCTATGCAAAACCATATGCAATCGTATGAATCTCAAACGCATATTTTATAGGCCTACTAGAATCCTATTTGCTTTGCTTTATTCGGACGATTAACTCCGTTGAGGCTGGGTTGTCGTGAGAAACGTATCGAACGAAAGAGTTTATCTGGTATTATAGAAAAACTAATAAACTGTATAAATCCCTTGACATGCCAGTTTATTACTCAAAGCTCTTTTCAATCATAATTCTCTAGCGAGTCCCGCTTCATCTAGATTAGGGTATGGGAAATTTATTAATGTTCCGCACGATATGTCCGACTATTCATTTAATATAGGATACCTGGTATTGATAAAAAGCTCTTCTCTCTCTCCTGAGTATCTCTCCCCGACCCCTCCCGGCTTTTTGAACGAGTTTTAGTCTGAGTTACAAGGGAAAGTTTCAAAGCCGAGATCTTTTGCCAGTTTCAACGAACTTATAGATTTATTCATTGAAGCTTTCCGCCGCACTCAAGATTGTTTCACTTATATGGTGGCGTTGCGAGGTTTATTCGGGGAGGAAACCGGGATTTTTGCCCGGAGGAAACCACCAACCTTCATCGAAAACATGCATGGTAACTCTTCCACATACGGCGATGTATTTGGTCCAAGTGGGATTCAAACCCGCCACGCGTCGATAGAAGGCCTATGTCGAACTAAAGGACTATCACTCTGCCGACGGAGCCACCCAGGCCGCGACTATCTTATAGAAATAGCTTTTTTTGTCAGTTTATCTTTCGTGTAGAAATACGAAATTTTTCGGAATTTATGAAAAAAGTCTGATTTTGGCAGCTCATGCCACTTTTAAGTACATTCACATTCCTTTAAAAACATCGACAGTTTTCCAAATTCCGTAGGTTGAAACGTATTTTTTGTCCGGATTTTGACAGTTCATGGCACCCTCTGTCCCCTAATAAACATGACAACGCCGCCTTATAAGTGAAATAATCCAAAGAACGGTGTAAAACACTAAACAATCAGTTAATTAATTGTTTTTCTCATATCTACGACTTCTGTTAGACTTTCTTCCTGGTTTTAAACTATCCTAACTTATTTGGTGTGATTACATCGATTAGTGGACTCAATAAGCGCTTAATAATATTGGATTGGCACTCGTCTTTGCAATTGGACACCAGAAACGTGTTATTGTTCAAACGGTCGCTTGTTATCGGCTCGAGTCATCTTTTGTTGAATGTGTAACGTAGGCATTTCTACGGAATCTCAGAACGGCCATCGTATACCGCACAGAATGAAATCCATTTATTACGGAATTTGACGGGTTTCCTCGCTTTTAAGATCTTTAACTAGGGTTACGTGACCCAAATTGAAAATAATTGTGAATTAAGACATTGCTAAGTCTGCTCCACTCAAGGACGTTGTCGAATCAGTAGGAATACGATTTTGTTGAGGAAAACGAAATTTTAAAGATCAAGTGCTGGTAGAAATAGGGAAGTGAAAGAGAAATCAGATAATGTAGTTAATCTACAAACTAAATCATGTATCATACTCTTACGAACTTTTATATATCCTGAACATTCATATACCATTCTGTGATTAGATTTTGACTCTAAAAGATTTGACCGCCATATTATCATCTGAAATGCAAATATAGGCCTATTTTGAATGTGATTGATTGATTGATTAATTGGTGTTTTACATCTCACTCAGGATTACTTCACTTATATGGCGGTGTTGCCAGGATCAGTTGGGGAGGAAACCGAGCTTAATGCCCAGGGGGAAACCCCGACCTTCGGCGAGTACCTGGCAACTCTTCCACATAAGGCGACAGAGTACATTTTTTAGACCACCATGATCTCATGGTGGTCTTATCAAATCGCTTTTTGTCCGTGGTCCGTGGTCCGTGGTCCGTGGTCCGTTGTCCGTGGTCCGTGGTCCGTGGTCCGTCTTCCGTCGTCCGGTGTCTGTAAACTTTTCTTGTGATCGCGAGAAGAGAACTACTGGTCGAATTTTCATCCAATTTTACAGACATGTTCCCCTTATGGTCTAGTTGTGCAACATCTATTTTGTTTGCTCATTTGCATATTAAAATGGCCGCTGGTGGCCATTTTGTGATTTTTACCTACATAGTTTGTGATCGCGGAATCTAGAAAACCACCAGGCCGATCTTGATGAAATGTTTTTGTATTGGTTCCCCATATGGTCTAGTTGTGCAACATCTATTTTTCTGAGCTCATTTGCATATTAAAATGGCCGCTAGGCGACCATTTTATTTTTCTATTTTTTATCACTTTTCTCTCTTGTGACCACACTTCCAAGAGAAGTCCTAGTCGGATCTTCTTTAAATTTCACACGCACGTTCCTCCTATGGTCTAGTTGTGCAACATATATTTCTTTTGCTCATTTGCATATCAAAATGGCCGCTAGGCGACCATTTTGTTTTTCTACTTTTTATCACTTTTTTCCTAAAGTAATGAGAGGATCTTCGTAAAACTTTGTACGCAGGTTAACCCTATGGCCTCGCTGCGCACTATGTACTTTTTTGCTCATTTGCATATTAAAATGGCCGCTGGGCGACCATTTTGTTTTTCTTCTTTTTGTCACTTTTCTCCTAAAGTAAAGAAAGGCTAGGATTTTCGTAAACTAATTTACGCATGTTAGCCCTATGGTCTCGTTGCGAACTCTGCACTTTTTTGCTCATTTGCATATTTAAAATGGCGGCCACTGGCCATTACTTTTTTAGCACTGTTCTAAAGTAATGAAAGGATGTTCGTAAAATGTTATACGCAGGTTAACCCTATGGCCTTGTTATGCACTCGCTGCTCATTTGCATATTCAAAATGGCGGCCGGTAGCTTTTTCTGTGATTTCTATCTACATAGTTTGTGACCGCGGACTCAACAAAACTACCAGGCGGATCTTGATGAATTTTTTTTTGTGTTGCTTCCTCATATGGTCAAGTTATGCAACATGTATTTTTTTCGTCTTTGATGTTTTCATTTAACACATTCGGTACCGCTGTCGCCATTTGGCGTTAGAGTGCTAGCCTGCTTCATTACCGAAGACATCGTATGGCGACAGCAGAAAAGTCGGCTAAAACCCCACTGACGCCGTATGGTCGAACGACCTATGTGGGATGGTTGCCAGTTACCACCGGAAGGTCGTGGGTTTCCTTCGGGCACAGAGCCCGGTTTCCTCTCACAATAAAACTGGCAACGCCGCCATATAAGTGAAATAATCTTGAGCGCCGCGTAAAACACCAAACAATCAATCAATATTACAACTTCAACTGATTTTGAAAATGCACAAATAAAATCACATGTTGCATCTGTTGGTTGCTTTGTGTTTTGTTTTGTCAATCTTCGAATACGGTTAAAGAGGTTTAATTTACTTTAACGGGCGCGCAATTCACTGATAACTTCCAACTTTGTCCAAGTTAGAACGGACACTTCAAGCATACGTATATAACAAGAAAATGTTAAATTTGACAATAAAAGCTTGTGGAATCCCTTATATTTACAGCTTCAGATCTTAATATATATTTTCCTTGTTTCCAATATACTGACAGTGAGTGAGATATTTAAATATATAGGATTTAAAAGTGCTAAAATCGGGTGGTAAAATTAGTTCGCTAGTGCGAGTTCCCGCTGTCAATCACAGGGCCCCTACCAGGCATTTTAAAAGCATGACCCAGTTAGTTAAAGACAAATAAGCTATTTTTGGCACTGAGGACGTTATTTTGGAATTTCCTAGTCCATAGTAGTGGAAAAAAGGCATTTAGCGGAGCTTTATTAAACCTCAGAGTGAAATTGCAATCCTCGGGTCATTTTTAAACGTATCAAAATCGACTCCTTTCAGATTTCCAAGGGCGACTATAAGAAACAGTTTACATGTATCTATGCATGTTGCCGGCCGCCACGGCTTGTTCGAAGTCGGTAAAATGGCCTTCTCAAATTTGGATTTTAAACGCCTAAATTCTTTCCAAAAATGTAACAATAATAAATATTTTTAAAGGAGAGTGTTCCCTAAGACACTTTAGAAGATCCATATTGTATTTTTCGGAGTTTGAAAGGAAGGAATATTTCAAAATGAAATGAAATACACGGCAACGTACAATCACTATTTTGCCGATCGAATTTGCATTCAGGCAGCTATGTACAGCAACTGACTTCGCAAAATTTGTAAATGCTATTTACCAATAAAGTAACTGAAATGTTTTTATTCAATCATATATTTATATTAAATCGTGCATGAAGATTTTTTTATAATTTTATAATTTCTGAACGAATCGGGACATTTTTTGCCATTAATTTTTAAACTGACTTTCGTCATGTTTAAATTTTTACTCATCAGACGAGTGATACGTCGCCCATTCTTCACTTTTCACGGGCTATTTTTGACAGATATACATTATCTTTTGATTTGTAAACAAACACTAAATGCATCTTGGTAACATGTGTACAATCGTTTTGGATTTTGTAAATTTTAATTGTGTACAGGACTCAAACAAGCGATATCACTGACTGGCATGTGTGCAAGTACATATAGCTCCGGTAAGTAGCGTTAATGTGCGGCCTCCTTGAAGAAAGTTGGTTTTGAGTTTTCAGATAACAGCCACTATCTACCGAAGAAACTTTGTTCTTGTCCAGCCAGCCACCAACTGAAGAAATAAATTTCACATATCAAATTTGCGATCCGTTTATAAGCAGCCTCACTTTCTGATAGTGTTCTATGGTGGGCTAAGATCAGTTCACTGATCTCTTGTTTTCAATTTGATTTGGTCTGAGTGTGATTCGAACCCGTGATATTTTATTAGGTTGAACACTTCTATATGGATTTCACCATCTTTTTTTATTGCATGGCGACGTTTGTGTGATTCTCAGATGGTTCAATACGGAAACGTCGTTGGAAGATGACGTTGTAGTCCTTGTAAATGACCATACGAGCAGCGAACGGTTCCAATCTTAAACTTTCTATCGGCCGGGCATCAAATCCAGTTTGCTTATATTTTTTCCAATTGTAAAATAACGGTTTGCATCGACTTAGTCAATAAGTCACCTTTTTACCTGAACTTGCTTCTCTCTATATATCATCCCGGATATGTGCGGGCAGAAATCTATGAATGAGGAAATGTGAAAGGTCGTCCCATATTCAGAGTATTGGTGCTTTCGGCCTGCTTATACTACATTATGTGACGTTTATGCGCGGTAGATTTTGAAATTGTCAACGTTTTGCGCAATTTCAAATCAGAAAATAAATTCATTCTCCACTTACTGGACTATCATATCTATCGGCAACCCAGTAACCGGGTTCTTATTAAACATTTACCGAGCATTTGGACTTAAATCGTTCCAAACAAGGCTTCTTCACTCATTTTAATTATATAAAGTACTTCGGAAACTTCAACTTTTGCTCCATCAAGTACTGTTGTCAAATCTAAAACGTTCGCCATGTTTTTTCTTATGCATCCCATAATAGTTCATAGAGGAAGTGAAGAAAAGCCACGGTTTCTGAATAACCAAGAGAGGGCGCTGTTTAAGGTGACCGTTGGGTCAAAAGGTGCCAATGCCCTGAATATGGTGTAATGGGACGTTTCACACTTCCACCTTCATAGACTTCTGGTGGCGGTACTTCGGGTATTTCACCTTTTTCTAAAGCCGTCGTTGACACTTTTTTCTGAAAACATAGACGGTGCCAACACAGTGTGCTCCATGCGCAGGACATCAAACTTATGGTTTTTTGGTACGATTGGTTTGTAGTGTTGGGGCCTGTGGACCTCACGTGAACACTATACTTACTGTATACGTTTTGGCACAGGTACGTTAAAAAGAATGTTTTTTTTTACCAGAAAAACTATAATAAAAACTATATGTGTGATCACCAAAACATAAGCGGACAAAGCAAAAATCTTCTTGACTAAAATAACCATCTAGACAAGTTTCTAATTGTGTGAAAAGGGGGATATGTGATTCAAACCTAGATCTAGATCTAGTAACATGATCATGCATAAGTTGCTATAATAAACCAAAACCCATGATATTTCATTAACGATTGAAAACAGACAAGGGTTTGGCTTTAGAGTTTCTGGAACACTTTGGAATATATTGACAAGGTTGTACGGATTTCAGCTATAGGAACAATATCGGTGAACTTACAGATTAAGCCCAATTTTATCATGGGAAAGGAAAGTGGAAATTTTAGTTCCCTCAGAAATACCTATAAATAGAAGACGGACAATGGGGTTTAGCCTTGCCAGGTGGATCTTTCAAACTCATGTCCTTTTTATAAGTAATGACTGGCCTTTGAGTCAGAGGTTGTGCCATTTTACTTTGAAATAGTTTATGTATAGATGTACATATTATGAGGTTATTATATAAATTACATTCAATATTTATTATATAACCAAAACGGGTTAACCAATGGAAAGCTAACAGACGGCGACTCTGGCTTTCCATTGGTTAACCCGTTTTGATTGTATGATAAATATACATGTATTTATTAAATTAGGGGCATGTCGTTATTAGACTTCTAAACTCCCCATAACCTATAGATCTTTTTGTAGTCTGTTAGATAGACAAACAATAATAACTAGTGCATTATAATGCCCTCTTTGCCCGTAGGGAACCCTCGACCTTCGGCGGGTACCTGGAAAAACTTTCACATACGGCGATTGAAAGAAAACTCCCTCGGAAGTAATAAATAGAAACGTGCCGTTATTGGTGTATCAAGGTAAAGTGGCATTTAGGACTTCCAGGTTAACTGGCGTGTTCACATTGCGCAAACGGCTTATTCACACATACCATCTTACGCAATGACAGATCCAACTGTCTCGGATAATTATTCTAATACTTGACGGCTTGTTGGTTAAGTACGTGTAGGCGGCGTGTGGGGCTAAGCTGTTCAACTGACCAATTTGCAATCGGGTTTAAATGCCAGAGCAGCTGCTCAGGCGTTTGCCTCTCACGCCATTTTAAATAAAGTTCACAATTATGCCTACATCAGTCTTTGTTGAGATTTTGGCCCTATATATATATATATATATATATATATTTAAAGAGTTATTCCTCGTGGATGCCACCATGTCTTTTTAAAATTCCAAATTTTACGACACGAAAATAGATAAAATTTCTCAAGACACCAAATATTTACTAACCCTTATATTTTAATATAAGATAGAATCCACGTGACAATCTCGGTACACAATATTGTGGGACAGTCGTGATGCATTCTGGAATGGAATGTTAAAGTGGCATGAGCTGCCAGAATGTTGATATTTTGACGTTAAAACAAAATGTTGAAATTAATCATGCCACTTTAAGACACATTCTGCCAGTGTTTTCGGCCAACTGATATTTCTCCCACTTAAAAAAAACATCTTACCCCCAATATTCGCCGGCGTAATGCAGTTATGTATTTCCGATTAAATATCTAAACTAAATCTGCCCCAACTAATATATGCCCAACGAGAGCGTAATGCAGTTATGTATTTCTGAGTTTCTGATAAAATATCAAAACTAAATCTGCCCCAATTAATATATGTCCCACGAGAGCGTAATGCAGTTATGTATTTCGGTGTTTCTGATTGAATATAAATCTGCCCCAATCAATGTATGTCCCACGAGAGCGTAATGCAGTTATGTATTTCTGTGTTTCTGATTGAATATAAATCTGCCCCAATCAATATATGTCCCACGAGAGCGTAATGCAGTTATGTATTTCTGAGTTTCTGATTGAATATAAATCTGCCTCAATCAATATATGTCCCACGAGAGCGTAACGCTGTTATGTATTTTTGTGTTTCTGATTGAATATAAATATACCCCAATCAATATATGTCCCACGAGAGCGTAATGCAGTTATGTATTTCTGAGTTTCTGATTGAATATAAATCTGCCTCAATCAATATATGTCCCACGAGAGCGTAACGCTGTTATGTATTTTTGTGTTTCTGATTGAATATAAATATACCCCAATCAATACATGTCCCACGAGAACGTAACGCAGTTATGTATTTCTGAGTTTTTGATTAATATCAAAACTAAATCTGCCCCAATTAATATTTGTCTCAGGGCAGCGTAATGCAGTTAGGTATTTCTTTTAGTTTTAGTTGTAACTCAAATCTATTAGTCCATGCAGTCGATTGATCAGATATCAGTGGCTATGCCAATCTTCAAATGGGGCAACGGAACTAAACAATTGAACTAACCAGATCAGTATCGTTATTAAAGGAATTTCTGCCAAAACTGCTCAGATAAAAATATGTTTCATTTGTCAAAAGTGTAAATCAAGGGAAAAGTAAGCTTTTCGATTATGAAAGGTTCTAAAGGCTTGACATTTTATGCTGTTAGGTTCTAAAGGTCTTGTTGACTTGACTTTTTATGCTGATAGGTTCTAAATGTCTTGTTGACTTGACATTTTATGCTGTTAGGTTCTAAAGGTCTTGTTGACTTGACTTTTTATGCTGATAGGTTCTAAATGTCTTGTTGACTTGACATTTTATGCTGATAGGTTCTAAATGTCTTATTGACTTGACTTGTTCTGCTGATAGGTTCTAAAGGTCTTGTTGGCTTGACTTTTTATGCTGATAGGTTCTGAAGGTCTTGTTGACTTGACATTTTATGCTGATAGGTTCTAAATGTCTTATTGACTTGACTTTTTATGCATATAGGTTCTAAAGGTCTTGTTGACTTGACATTTTATGCATATAGGTTCTAAAGGTCTTGTTGACTTGACATTTTATGCTGATAGGTTCTAAATGTCTTATTGACTTGACATTTTATGCTGATAGGTTCTGAAGGTCTTGTTGACTTGACTTTTTATGCTGATAGGTTCTAAAGGTCTTGTTGACTTGACGTTTTATGCTGATAGGTTCTAAATGTCTTATTGACTTGACATTTTATGCTGATAGGTTCTAAATGTCTTGTTGACTTGACATTTTATGCTGATAGGTTCTGAAGGTCTTGTTGACTTGACTTTTTATGCATATAGGTTCTAAAGGTCTTGTTGACTTGACATTTTATGCTGATAGGTTCTAAATGTCTTATTGACTTGACATTTTATGCTGATAGGTTCTGAAGGTCTTGTTGACTTGACTTTTTATGCTGATAGGTTCTGAAGGTCTTGTTGACTTGACTTTTTATGCTGATATGTTCTAAAGGTCTTATTGACTTGACTTTTTATGCTGATAGGTTCTGAAGGTCTTGATGACTTGACTTTTTATGCTGATAGGTTCTAAATGTCTTGTTGACGACTTTTTATGCTGATAGGCTCTAAAGGTCTTGTTGACGTTTTATGCTGACAGGTTCTAAAGGTCTTATTGACGACTGGTAGGTTCTTAAGTTCTTGTTGACTTGACTTTTTATGCTGATAGGTTCTAAAGGTCTTGTTGGCTTGACTTTTTATGCTGATAGGTTCTGAAGGTCTTGTTGACTTGACTTTTTATGCTGATAGGTTCTGAAGGTCTTGTTGACTTGACTTTTTATGCATATAGGTTCTAAAGGTCTTGTTGACTTGACATTTTATGCTGATAGGTTCTGAAGGTCTTGTTGACTTGACTTTTTATGCTGATAGGTTCTAAAGGTCTTGTTGGCTTGACTTTTTATGCTGATAGGTTCTGAAGGTCTTGTTGACTTGACATTTTATGCTGATAGGTTCTGAAGGTCTTGTTGACGACTTTTTATGCTGATAGGCTCTAAAGGTCTTGTTGACGTTTTATGCTGACAGGTTCTAAAGGTCTTATTGACGACTGGTAGGTTCTTAAGTTCTTGTTGACTTGACTTTTTATGCTGATAGGTTCTAAAGGTCTTGTTGGCTTGACTTTTTATGCTGATAGGTTCTGAAGGTCTTGTTGACTTGACTTTTTATGCTGATAGGTTCTGAAGGTCTTGTTGACTTGACTTTTTATGCATATAGGTTCTAAAGGTCTTGTTGACTTGACATTTTATGCTGATAGGTTCTGAATGTCTTGTTGACTTGACATTTTATGCTGATAGGTTCTGAAGGTCTTGTTGACTTGACATTTTATGCTGATAGGTTCTAAAGGTCTTGTTGACTTGACTTTTTATGCTGATAGGTTCTGAAGGTCTTGTTGACGACTTTTTATGCTGATAGGCTCTAAAGGTCTTGTTGACGTTTTATGCTGACAGGTTCTAAAGGTCTTATTGACGACTGGTAGGTTCTTAAGTTCTTGTTGACTTGACTTTTTATGCTGATAGGTTCTAAAGGTCTTGTTGGCTTGACTTTTTATGCTGATAGGTTCTGAAGGTCTTATCGATTTGACTTGAAAGTATATATAATTCAACTTAGAATTGATGGAAGTTCGTCCCGGTTATTTAAATTTTGTTTATTTTTTGGTCACTATTTTGACTCGTGCAGGTTTTCCTCATTCCAAAGTCAGACATTTAGTTTTTCGATGACCTTCAAAGGCTTTTGTTGTCATTGCAATCCAAAGTCGGTATCAGCGGAAAGCTCATACTTTGCTTATAAAACTACATTAACGTACAGCTCCAAGATCGGTAGGGGGCCTACGTGGCTCAGTAGGTAGAGCGTTGGACGCTCAATCCGAACAGCCTTCCACCAACAGGTCGCGGGTTCAAATCCCACTCAGTCCAAAAAAATGGAAAATTTTCTGTCTGGGTTTTCACTCGAACGACTTATGTGGGATGGTTGTCAGTTACCACCGGAAGGTCGTGGGTTTCCTCCGGGCATAGAGCCCGGTTTCCCCCGCAATAAAACTGGCAACGCCGCCTTATAAGTGAAATAATTTTGAGCGCTGCGTAAAACACCAACCAACCAACCAACCAAGACCGGTACCTGCGAAAAGCACTTTTTGATAAAATGACGTACAAATATTTAATTCAGTTTCATCTATTTTGTATGCAAAATGGGAAGGGCTGTCTGAGTTTTTGTTTCTTTGAAAAATGAAGCCGCAACGGAAAGTCCAGTTTCCGGGTCTCGAGAAGCCAGTTTTTTTCATCATTGTCTTGATAAAGTTCTGAAGTTATTTTGGGGACTTTTGGGGCATTTCTTCATATAGAATCTAAATCGAGATCAAATAGTACCAATTTAATTTACAGCGAACTTCAGAAACTCTGTATGATACTCTAGTGGGAATCTGTGTTGACCAAAGAAATTCACTGGGGCTTACTGATGATTAGTTCACCACCTTAAATTCCCCGGATAAAAGTCAATGATTGGTAACATAGAATGACAAATGTATGGAGTCCCGCTAAGTGTTCATAACGCTATAATCTTTGTCGGCTATAATTGTATTTTAGAGAGAAGCGGCGAGATACAAGAGTGTTTTAAGACCTTTTCGGCAGCCCTGGGGGCCCCTTGTGTCAACTCAATCACGCCAAGATGTAACTGAATTTATGAGAATGATTGAACCAATATGGCGGATCCATACAAGTTTTAATCGGCAATTTTCAATGAGATTAGGCGAAATCGATTCACACAATGGTTATTTTTCTCATCGCCGTCGGCATGAAATAGACTTCTTATTGGGTTAGATGCTGTGCAAAGACAGTGGAAATAGGCGGGAACTCACAATCGGTCGCTGTGTTTAAAGTTTGTCCTCGCAGAAATTAGGCGAAAATTGAAGAAGGGGTTTTGAGTGAATTAGATCGAGACGGTTTTTACATTAGAGTGTTCTTGTATGGATTCTCGCCCATGACCAAGGAAATAGGAAGACTAAAATTCGAAGAGCAAATTGGAGAAATCAAGCGAATGAATAAGACGAGTTTACTAATTCAAGGCGATTTGAAAGGATGCTCCGCAAATACATTCCGCCTGATTCCTTCTCTCTCCCCTCCTCGACCACAGCAGTTGACCAAAGTTTCTTATTCCCCCCTGCCCGTCCATCCCATCATCTAGGGGGCTTCACACATAAATCCATACGTCTACCAACCGTCTCTTTGTGTCACCAGCCAGGCAAATCTTTTGAACACATACAATTAGATCGGTAACGAAGGGAGACGGAAATCAAAGAAAGCAAACAATCAGCGGTCTTCACAAAACTTGGCACAAGTTCGAGGAAAAGTGTTCAGACTCTATGGCGAAGTTGAAAGTGGCATGAGCTGCCAAAATTCACACTTTTTTCATAATTTCTGATCGTCACGACAGTAAAAGGCTTTGAAGGCCATCGGAAAGCTTAATGATTGGCGTTGGAATGAGGTAAATCCATACAGTATGTGGCCTGTACGAACCGAAAACGTGTTCGAAAACTAAACAAACATATTGAGAAAATAAAATGATTAACAAAGCAAACAATGATATTACATGTACATCGTTACGAAATGAAATGTGCTAATTGCTTATTTTAAGGGCGTTGATTTAGATTACGGAAGCTTTTAATGATAGTGAGTTAATAAGGAAGAATGGGTTATTGATCACGTGATGAGCGTGTGAGTTTCTCCAACTGATTCCCTGATACAAACGGCAATTTACAAACTGTCAATCAAAAAAAATTAACAATTCTATAAAAGTAAGTTAGGCTAATTAGACGAAAAGAAAAAATCGAAGCACCATAAAGCATGTGTATTCTTTTGGAATATTTCTTTTTATCGCGAGATGTTTTTGGGCTGTTGACGTTTCTTTTGGCACCCCTCATTGTGTTGAATGTCGTTTTTCTTCAGGGGACGTTAAATCTGCCCGGTGGCAAATAGCGAATTTTCTTTTGAGTTAAAGCTTGTAAGGACGGTAATTGTCAGTGTCCGGACTCCATGCGACATCAAACGATCTAATTCTTGCCATATAGTGGACACATAACATGATAGATATTGACAATGTTTTCTAACTTGACGTCTAATTTAATCCTAGCCATCATTGGGCTGAGATAGTCTCCCAACCTCCCGCTATTTTAACCCGGTTCTCAGAGAGAAAATTCCTGACAGTTGCAGACCGCTTGTCTAAAGAAAATTAGAAACTCGTTATAGCTTTAGTAGCCAATCTCCGCTATGTCGACCGTTATTTCGTGTAATATGTCTTGATGCCGGAGATTTCAGCTGTTTTTCGCCCGAAACCATGTTCTGCTTAGAAATTAGCAGCCTAGTCCGCAGGCGCAATGACACGGGCCACACTTCCTAGAAACCGGAGGACAAACTATCTACGACATATTCTTAAATACCAACAGATCTAACTCGAATTTAACAAGCTTGAGAAACTTTGAAAAACAAGATTAAATAGCAGAATTCACGCTTGTGTATGTAGTTAAAAAGAAACTATTGGTTTATTAGAAAACAGTGTTTAAGAAAGAGACAAAACGATTTCTTTTGGAGTTAGATGCAGGGATGGCCTTTCTGTAATCCGATAATAGCCGTATGACAGGGTACTTTTTGTTTTACCAAAAATTTCATCGAGTCAATGTTTAAATATATATATAGACTTTATTGACAGTATATAGGCCATAGACCCAACTATATACACGCTTTTGTTTCATGTACGATACACTTTTTATTTGTTTACTATATTAAACACAACATTCACAATATTTAATGACAATTCTCTTCGTTATTTGCTGCCAGGCCAGTTCTCAACTGTAGCGCTTGGAAACAAAACTTGGCAAGCCCCTTAATAACACATTCATTCCTAGAGGACATTAGGAGATTAAATCTGAAATGATTTCTCATAGAGATAAATTTAGGGTGAACATACTCCTGGCGCAATAATTCGTAGGCAGGGCATATCATAACAAAGTGGTACATATCTTCGATGGAACTTAAGGAGCAAAAGGGACATTTTCTCAACGACCTACAAATCGCCAAATCGCCCACTATCTACAGTTAGACCTGCCGTGCCTAATCAATTTATGACTAATCAAATATGAAATTTTCTTGGTATATAAACAAAAAACAATAGATGGAAAAGCTGCTTTGCATAGCTGATATGCTGGTTTACAGAAAGTCCGTTTCAGCTCCTCAATGGAGTTCTCTTTTTGGCACCAGTCTGGTTATTTTTCCATGCGTGGACCACTGGGATTTCGCACTATTTGGAAGGGCTTGCATGGTGGCTCAGTCGGCAAAGCGGTGGGTTGAATTTCGAATCCCACTTCTTCCGAAGAAAAATTGTAAAATCTCTGGAATGCGTCTCAATGCCAGCTCTTGAATCAGCGGCAACAGGATTTTCTATTGTGAGATTATGGAGTATATTTTCGAATAACATGAGAATAAAACATCAATCAATCAATTAACCAAATTCCAATTATGAAATAGCCAGAATTTGGTCGCAAAGAATTCTCTCGCTTCCTGGGTGCACTCTACTAGCTCGACAAAGCCCGAAGACCCTGCATATGAAACGATCCTGGTTATGGTCGAATCCATTCGGAACATTCACTCGTTTCCGGTCGGCTTAGACCCATACGTAAATCTCCGAAGTTTTCCAGCGGATCCAATCCATAGGGATATTAAGATTTATTATTGTAAATCCATTCGGAACGTCCCCTCGTTTCCGTACGCAAATCCCCGAAGTTATCCGTGTGTCCATTGAGATTTAAAGATATTATTATGTTATTTTTGGATCTCGATGATCCAATCATATGAAGGACTGCGCATGTCTGGTTTATAGAGCTATAGCAACGCATGTTTTGTCAGCTGTGGTCCATTATCTACAGAAACTAGTTTATAACAAAGTTTAGAATTCAGAAAGAGGAGACGGTCTGAAATCGGACTCTACCATTCTTATTCACACTCTCTGGCATCAAAGTGACCGACAATTAAACCGAGCGTATTGATAGCATACGCATTGTTATTGGCCGGAAGTGGTATCCACAACGAAGTAAAACATCACAATGTTTTCCAACCAATTTGCCGACCTCGTGCCGTCTGACCTTTGGCACGAGCACCTGACGAAATACAAGAGCAAAACCAAATACAAACATTATAGTTATTTTACTCAAATAATAAACTTTATTTTTTTATAGCAAAGCGTAAAGAAAACTAAACATTGTATTGATGCTAAGCAAGCCAATTACGACGAAAGGCGGATGTACTCTAGTGATGAACCCGACTACTGGTTATATCATATCAAGTATAGTCTGTTTCAGTTGATTAGTTCGTTTGGAAGTTGATTAGGCATGATGTGTATGAACGCGTGGAGAGTACAGATTGAGCCAAACAGAGAGTGTCGTTCAGGCGCATCCCAATGCCATCTGACCTCTCTCGGCAATAAATTGTGACGTCACTTGATATATCGGCCATTATGATGGAAATATGACCGGGGTTAACAGCTGTGTAAAATTATGTCTTGAAATTAGTAACTCGGAATTAGAACGTTATATTAAACTTTGACTGTTACACGGTCAGCAGATTTTAAAATGACTTGGGCTGAGATTATTATCCGCTCCTTTATACTTCTTGGTAAAAATTATGGATTCTTGGATTAAATTGCATGATGGTTGGCTGGTTGTTTTAGTTGAGCCTTATTGGCGCGTCCATTTGTATTAATGATGTACGCCATACTAGTGAGTAATTATTACCTTGAGCGATTAAGAAAACTGCGATGCTAAATTGCATGTAGGCGTACTTGTCACAGCTTGTAAATTTCACTTTTGGGAGAAAATACACGACAATTTTCTGTTGTTGTTTTTTTTTTATCGAAGCAATATAGAGATTTTGGCAGCCCATGCCACGATAAACAGTGGTATGGAAAGCATTGGAAAGGGAAAATGACACATATTTTACATTCAAGCCTCTAGCTAACTATTTAGTGATTTACTTAAACAAAATAGGAACCTAATTATCAGCTATTTTGTTTAGTCAAGGAATTCGCCAAGAACAACAAATGGCGAGACGATTTTTTTTCAACACCAGCACTTCTATCAATCATATGTCGGTGCAAGAAATTATTTCAATTTTACACGCGCAAAAAAAAAACTCGCCCAAAACCAAAACAGTTCATGCAAGGCTGACTGCCGACTGCCGACCCAAGTAACTTGTTCAAACGAGACCTGAAGGCACAGATTTTCAAGAACAGTGCCCTGAAACAATCTCCGCGAGACGGTGAAATGGAGCATAAAACACGGCATCCAAGGACGGGATTAAAGTAGGAAGGGGGCATACTTCTTACCAAAACATTCAGCCCCGTCAGACCACCTATAAAAAGAAAAAAAATCTTTATCAGAAGTGTTTAAATACATTTTCTGAGTTTCAGTGGATCAAACAATGATAAACTTTCGGGATTCCGCCTTATTACTTGCGTAGGCTTATAAAGCGATAAATATTCCTGATTCCGACTCGGAAACTAAGCCGTCCAAATTCGTGACCAAAGATTGACTTCCAAAGATAGGACTGGTGTTAATCATTTTGCTCATCGTTCGAACAGATAGGTTTACTGCTGTCCTTAAGTTGGCCCTAAATCATTTTGACCATGGTTTTAATTTTGGTTTATCCATTGGTCAACGGCTGGCCATATATGAATTATTGCCCACCGTAGATGAATGGCCCGGCACACAATGCGAGCAGAGCGTTTGGGTCAACCTATCAAATTAGTAGGCCTAATAGATCTGAAGCTGAATGACGTCACTCCAAAAGAGTGAATTGCTTTTTGGGATACCAAAGGGGGTGTATTTTTGGTGGCCAGTACCTTATTATAAAACCCAGTAACGACACAGGGGGCTGTTTCTCGACACCGACTTAACTTTGCGCCTGGTCGTAACGTCATGGCAACACATACCTTTAACATAACGTTACGACTAGGCGCAGTTACCACGGGCTTAAATGCGCAGAATACTTTCCGTCCGTCATGCCGAGCCACTCGTAATGCATAAATCACATTGTTTATAAGCTTTTTAAACAATTGGCCTATTGCATTGGTTTGCTAAGATATGAGTCAATTAGCATTTCATAAAAACAATAATTTAATACCTGTGGAACATTACTTTTATTTTGATTTTCATTTCAGTTAAAATGAAAGAGCGCTCTTATGGTAATCAGACGCTGATCAATCAGAAAAGACAAAGTGATTGATATTGCTCACACTCCAATGTTACCGGAAAACCTACGTAATGCGGATTAAAGTATGGCTGATAGGGATGAAATTTGCACCAGTTACAGCCAACCAATCGCTTATTGACCGTCATGGCCAACCATGCAATTTTAAAACCTAAACCTAACCATGCAACATACACAAGAAGTCGATAATTGCAGACCTTGGCGCAACATTTCTGCTGTTTTGGGTTGCGGAAACTTTAATGTATAGCTAACGGTATAGAATTACTGACCACGGAATGGAAAAGTTGACTGAGACCGGTTATGCACAACGAACCGTTCGTCGACTAGAAAATGCCAACAATGGCCCTTGGTTACGCACGTTTAGCAAATGTCGCTAAGGATTTTATTTCTAGAGTTGTAGCCAAATCTAACAAAATGATGAAAACGACCAAATCACTGAAATAAAAACGCAAGAGTGAAAGAAACTTTTTTCCAGAGTTGGAGCCAAGTCGAATAAATCTTGAAAAAGACTAAAAAATATTCTGAAATAAAAGCACACATCTGAAAGAAACTTTTGTTTTCAGATTTGTGGTTAACTCAAATAGATGTTTATGAACATCCAAAGCCGCCCAAATATATAAGTCTTAACGACGGAGACAAGTTTCTAATTGTGTTGTAAATGTTTAAAACGACTAATTCATTATCTTGTTTACCATTTGGTCAAAGGCCTTCGAAAAAGAGTAAACGATGCAACAACTCGTGGGCGTAATCTGAAATAAATCTTGTTTAATTAATTTCCTTCATTTTCAAGTTGATTCCGGATAAGCATAAACAAGCTTTGTAATTTATACAGGTTTAAACCGTACATTTTTTATTATAATTAACTAATTGTAAATACGCTTCGTCTTGCTAATTTGACAACCCTGTATCATTTAGTGCAAATTACCTCATATCGCATGGTAATGGAGACTGGGAAAGCTATTAATTGGTTTTACCGACTTGACATAGCATAGAGCTGTCTGTTAAGAACCGTTCAAGAAGATAGCGTCTGTATTTATTTTTCTTGGTAGATGTCTACAAGCTTTTCACGTCAGCTGTGAAATCAACATGTCAGAAGTGTCAGTCAGTTGGCTGTCGGAGAAAACCGAACTCTTACGGAAACTGACTCTATATACAAGGCTCTGAATCACTATTAGGTATATAAATTTTCGCGTATGATTTTTTGTAGGCTAAAATATACAGATTAAAATTAGCGCAACTATTAGCTTATGTCAACATCATTAGCGGTCTAAGTCAGTGACGGTACGTAACTTTACACGCCAAGTCGAAAGTCTTATCTGGTGAAAGCGATGGAAGGAACATAATTACAGGACCGCAAAACCCTTACTGACTCGCGACAAAATAACTAGCGGGAAATATATCTATATAAAAAGCTCTACTGTGAAACTGTGTGTTATTTTCCTTCATCCGTTACACAAGAAAGTATTCGAAAAATACTCATAAATTCTGATCGCCAACAGAGAATACGAGCATTTGAAATCTTTTGAATAAGAATCGTTGAAGTTTGTATAACAATATTGGTTAGACATGAGATAATCTGCCAATACTGGAGGGAAATCGATTGAGCAGTTTAAGTTTTTATGCGACTTATCCTACCTTGTTATCAATGGAAAACTTAAAATTAGCATTTCCTGATAAAATCTCTAAGAGTTTCAGAATTCTATGGGTTTTTAATTTTTAAATCTAGTCGAAATATGGAAGCTCATTCAATGGATTTACTGTTTTATCCTGTTTAATATAAGGTCTGCATCGCCTTACACATCTGTGGCTATTTTATCCAATTGGTCAGAAACAACTAAAACCACGTGGCCATGTGTAAATTACCATCATCAGTGGATAAATGACAGCGTAGAACGTAAGCGCGAGCTGTCAAATTGGATGCTTTTGCCTGACTGTGATTCCAGGGGGCATATATAATTACCAGTTATATTATTTTTCCTAATTAATAGTTATTTCAGAAAAAGCATTCCGAAGTTTTTACAGGTGCTAAAGTCGTTAAGATCGCTAAGGTTGAGGTAATATTTGTTTACGCATCAATAAACAAATAAAATTCTGCATGTATCAAATTCAGGTTTCCTCACTATTAATATGTTTCCATAAGGGATGTCAGTTTCGTATGATGTTATGAAACCGGCAAGCACCTGTCGATCTCGTCATATACTTAACATAAGCGCATAGTGTCACGGAGGTGAAGTATTTTCTTTCCATATTTTTATTTTTTGACCTAAGGTCGAATAAGGACATTGCCTGGGTGACTTGGTACAAAATACCAGGTCTGGTTCTTTCAGTCAAATTAACCAAAAATGTAAAAATGGCCATGGATTACGGAGTCTTATTAGTGCCATGAGGGGGGGAGGGGGGGTGTCCCATTTTCAGTGTTTTTCGTCTTTCACTGAAATTTACACAAATGGAAATTAGATTTTGAAAAGAGAGATTTTGTATCTCGAAAAAAATCCAGCGTGTATCATAAAAAAAACATACCTTTAAAGTGATTATTTTTGTAGAATTGTTTACATTTTTGCTAAAACCTCAGTTAAATATAGATAAATAAGATTTGACTGACTGTGGGTGAAAGGTTGGTTGGTTGTCGTAGCTTATTGCCGCGTCCATTGTGGATGAAAGGTGCTAGGTCGATATTCAGCGAAAAATGTACTATTAACGAGCAATTAGAGAAAATTCTGTGGTACATTGTTTACTGCCTTGACAGACGGTTTCGGGTTAATATAAACATGCAGAGGTCCAACATGGGTCAACCCTACTGTAGTGAGTTGTGAAAGCCTTACTAATATTCATCTATCTGATAAACTGTAAAATGAAAAACATTTCCACCGCGGTGAAAATGTTTCCACCACGGTGTAAATATTACCACCACGGAGAAACGTTTTCACCGCGGTTGAAATGTTTACACACCGGACAAAAGGTTCTCACCGCGGAGAAAAGGTTTCCACCCCGGTAGAAAGGCTAGAAACCATTTGAATTTCCACCACAGTAAAATTGTTTACATGACGGAGAAAAGTTTTCTCCTTGGTGTAAACATTTCCAACGCGATGGAAACGTATTCCAAATATGACTTAATTTTTAACAGAAATTTGAGATAGAGGTACCAAAATTTATTTTTAAATCCATAAGCTAGGCTATACAGCTAATGGTTTCATAAATATCGGTTTCGAAAAGATTTCACATGTGGAGCTAAGAGCTAAGATTTTTGTATTTTATCTTCAACAAAGTTAGAAATTTACAGCTATATTTATTCTATAAAGAAATGTTTGATGATTTTCGACCCAGTTCACATTTATTAAAAGCATGCACCCATCATAAATACGATTTTCAGGAATATCCATGGTTTAAAAGACTTTCATGGCCGAATAAATAGGCCCTCTAATTTTTAAAGTGGCACGAGCTGCCAAAATGTTGATATTTTGACGTAAAAACAGAATGTTGAAATTATCGGCTATTTTCTCAAGACGTATAAATTCAGAAGCTTTTTAGTGCTTCTAGTCTCGAGAATGTAAGATAAAGTATTGTTTTGAACTAACTTTGGCTCAGAATGAATGGATGATCGTCCCGGTTATTTACATTTTGTCTATTTTTTTCGAGCACTATTCTGGTTAGTACAGGCCACATACTGTATAGATTTTCGTCATTCCAACGTTAATCATTTAGTTTTTCGTTACTGTTGTGACGATCAAAAATTATAAAAAGAGTGAACTTTGGCAGCTCATGCCACTTTAACAGATATTGTTGATTTATAAAATGCGGGTTTAAAATGGAGTGAACTGCCAAATTCTTAGAGAAAAATTTCGTCGAAAACAGAATAATCTATAATTGTTAGTGGTCATTTTTATCAAAACGCACAACCCCGCTATTTAAATTTTGATCATTATTTTAACACATCTTCGGTTCGTATGTTGTTTACCGACTGTCTACCAATATTTTTTTTATTTTAGCGTCAACCCTTTAGTTTTTCAAGTTACTTCAAACGCTGAACTTCCCTTAACAATCAAAATTTATGAGAAAAAAAAATCCGAATATGACACCTATCAATTTTTGTACTCTTCATTTTTCGAAAGTGGCATGAGCTGCCAAATATAGGTAAATCATCGTAGAATTGGCCATTTTTTTCATATCATCCAAAAGAACAATTATAGCTATAGCTTTCCGCTGATTCCAATATTGGTAGTGTTATATAATGAACGAAAACCCTAAAATGTACTCGTATATCCATGTATGCATATAGGCTCTTTGGATTTTGTCTGTTATTTGGACACTTTTTCGGTTCGTATATGGATTACCGACTTAACCAATATTTTATTTTATAGTTGGGAGAATATTAAACTGAGGAAATAATTCTCCACCGATCCCCAATAAAACACAGCCTCTCCCCTATGGCGCTGATTTAGGCTTTATTGTAAACGTATTTACGTGATTTTGTTGCGTTTATAGCAAAACCGGAACGTTAGCCATGCACTTGATTCCCATTTCGTTATGAGGTTAAAGTCTCACGCGCTGCCAAAATGTTTAAGTTTTTCTGTTAGAACAAAATTATGGAATTATGGACCGATCTTCTCAATAAGTACAAATAAGAAGTTTGTTTCAGTGCATAGTGACCGCGTGAATTAACGTAGTGTTCTAGACTAACGCATACTTCTAAAATTAATGTACGTTCGTCCCAAATTTTGTTTACATTTCGAACACTGTTTTGGCTCACACGGCGCACATATTGTATGGACTTTGTGTATTCCAACGTCAATCATTTACTTTTTACATGAGATTCAAACCCTTTTATTGTCATAACAATCAGGTTGTATGGAAAAAGAGAGAATTTGAGCAGTTCATGCCACTTTAAGCTTGGATAATCCTACCACTCCTAAACCAGTCCCCCCCCCTCTCTCCTACCCAAGACAAAATGAGGTAAATACATCAGCTCATCTTCAATACATAACTAGGCTCGTTATCAGTATTTACCTGTCTGTGAATCTTTAATCAAGTAGACAGGTGATTGTCAGTCATTTCGTATCAACTGATATCTCAGATCTTTTTGACTCCCCTCTCCGTCACATGTCTCATTTCGTCAACGAAGTCAATTACCTGTTGCATGTCAGTTTCAATCCGGGGAATCAATAGAATAATTTCATCTTGGCCCGTGTCTTACAATCAATATCTTACCGTGAGAGCTAATTGGTTAAAATCTAATAAGCATCGTAGTCGTTAGAGAAATTGATTAGGCCTCATAGTATTTTGTAATTGATCAGGCTGCGAAATAACTATCACTCCTTCATTGGTTATTCCACCCCACCTGCACAGATATATATTTATAAGACACAAAAACACACAGGCACAGGGAAAATCAGTTTTATATTTATAGACACCAAAACACGCGGGCACAGGGAAAATCAGTTTTATATTTATAGACACTAAACACACGGGCACAGGGAAAATCAGTTTTATATTGATGGACACTAAAACACACGGACACAGGGAAAATCAGTTTTATATTTATGGACACTATAACACGCGGGCACAGGGAAAATCAGTTTTATATTGATGGACACTAAACACACGGGGACAGGGAAAATCAGTTTTATATTGATGGACACTAAACACACGGGGACAGGGAAAATCAGTTTTATATTGATGGACACTAAACACGCGGGCACAGGGAAAATCAGTTTCAAAGTTATAGACACTAAACACACGGGCACAGGGAAAATCAGTTTCAAAGTTATAGACACTAAACACACGGGCACAGGGAAATCAGTTTTACATTTACAGACACTAAAACAAAACGGGCACAGGGAAAATCTTCTTGACTAAAATTACAATGGAGACAAGTTTCTTATTGTGTTAAAAAGGGGCATATCTTTTAGACCTTTATATCCAGTCATAGGTTGTTGTAATAAACCAAAACACGTGATGTTTGATTAGGTTGATGACAAAGTTTTTTAAGTAATGTTTGATCTAGAACATGCCTACATAAATTATAATGTCTAAATGATATACCTCTTTTTATCACAATAAGCCTCTTTCGAGTTTGGCTAAAACCTCGCAAGATCGCGCGAGAAATGAGTTTAGGGGTATAATTTTTACTGACTGGCCGTACATTTAACATTATCGTTTATGGTGATCGGTGGTTATCGTGTGGTTTTGTCTTTGATTCTTTATTTCTAAATCATTTATTTGATCCAATTTTGTTTGTGAAACACATCAGAAGCTATCAGTTGCGTTTTTGTCAATACAAATATTTATATCCCGTGGATACGCTTCGAAAATGTAAAAAACCAACCGTGAAAACACAACCACGACGTGTTATTTTTGTGTTAGAAATAATATTATTTTTCTGTCCGTCAAAAACAAGTATCTAATGGCTTTGTTTATATCTTGATATGTCTCAGAAAAAGACTTTTGTAAAAAGTATAGATTATAAGCTGAGAATCACAGACAAAACAACAGGGTAACAGCCGATCTCCATAAGCACTAATGTTAATCAGACAGCCGATCGGTGAAAGTTATACCCCTAAAGACGGGTCTCGCATGATCTCGTGGGACTTCCGCCAAACCCGAAAGGGACTTATTAAAAACTTGTCTATTATAGACAAGAAGATTTTCCCTGAGTGGGTCTTTTTCTTCTTCTTTAAAGTGCACGGCAATAGCTGCCAAAATGTTAAATTTGTCTAATTAAATTTTTTTCAAGAAGCACAATAAATAAGCTTTTTAGTGCCAATAGTCTGGACATTGTACGCCAATGAAGTGTTTTGGACTAATTTATAGACCTAGAATGAATGAACGTTCGTCCCGGTGAATTTCAATTCTGTTGACTTTTTGGAGACGTTATCAGTTCGCACATGCCTCAGACTGTATGGATTTTTCTCATTCCAACGAAAACATTAAGGTTTCCCCAAGACATTAAACCCCTTTTATTGTCGTCACAATCAAAATTTATGAAAGAGGCAATTTTGGCAACTCAGATTTAGTTTTGTTACGTTTCTGTTCAATTTTATCGCGAAGTTTGAATGTATATGATCCATTTCGAGAGACCAGCAAGCAGGTCGATTTGACCCGCCTCTGTTTCTTGTACACCGTCGAAACTCACAATCAAAAACTTATACATCGTTGTAAAAAAGATTCGACAATGTGAGTGTTCAGGGCTTCGACTCTGTTTTGCTCTTAAATTGTGGAGCAGGATGGATCTTTGTTGGAACTACCCAAACTGTTAAAGTTTGAACCTTTACTTTTTATAATGCGTGAAGACAACATAACCAAAATCGAATTTGCAGCATCCCGTCCGTTGAGTTAATCAACAAACGAGATCAGTAGAGGCCTATACACTCTAATCAAAGACCAGTAGGGCCTACAAATTAGCCTCGTTATGGAAGATAGTTCACGTGCAGCCATGGTTACAATCGCGGTTGCGCCTGTCATCCTCGGCCATTATACATCGTCGAAATATAAACGCGAATCTTCCGCGTAAGGCTAATTCTTTTGATGTTTGCCAGTTGCGATGATGTTTGACGTAGACTGGAAATATAATTTGAAACATCTATCGCACGACACTTTTTTGTCAAGTGGTCTCAAACTAAACATATCAAGGAAATGTTGAATCCATACATTAGCAAACTTATGGAGAAAGACCCATTTAATCAAGGCTAACTTGATGATTTCAACTCTAAACTGATTGTAGAATCCAAAACATGCTCAATATTTTTCAAGCTTTTCAAAATAATTATAGAGACCCAAGCTCCAAAAATTCTGACTTTTGCGGAAGAAAACTTTATTGTCAAGAGAATCGATCCTTTTGAAGTTCAATTAAAAATATTAGATGAGTTTATAACGTACACAAAAAGAAAGATGTGTCAAATTAACGGAAAAAATTGTATAACCGGGACGCATATTCAAATGTTGGGTTTTTGTTACTTCCAAACACCATCTAGTAGTTATCGTAACTTTCCCAGAGGGGAAATATCCTATTGGCCTAAACGTATATTCCTCTGAAAAATTAAGCGAACATTTCGTATTTCTGTTTCCAAGAAAATATCCAGATTTTCCTAATAAATCCAGATTGTGCGTTTGAACTTCATTAAAAGATAAATCCCTGATAAATTGCCCGGGGTTCTTACATGCAACTTCAAATAATTCGTAACTAACAAACCAAATCTATCCGAAACTTTCCGATACAATCATTTTTTTTAGAAAATGTTCAACATGGCTATGCGTAGTATATACAGACAAGAAGATTTTTCCTGTGCCCGTGTGTTTTAGTGTTCTTAAATACTAGTATATATAGACTACATTAGATTTTCAAATTCAACTATTGCGGTTTCCTTGAGTTGGAATGTGCAAATAAATAAAATAGAGACCATTGTGTAATTTGCAGAATTGCAAAGAGAGTACTGTTATATAGGTACTTCTGCCACTCAGTTAATTACACGGGATAGGCCTGGAGAATGGTTCGCGGAGTGGATCGAATGTCGCGATATGATGGGTGGTCCGCCTTTCTGCTAATCCGCGTTTATTTTGCTTGTCTCGCGTAAACCAAACATCTCTGATCGACACGTTGTTGTTTGTTTAGGAACAAGAACGCTCTCAGTGGAGTGTTTGGACCGGGTCGCTCGCGTCGACATCCACACACAAATCCACGTATAAGCGTTAATTGAATAGATGTATATAAAACAGGACGTCTGTATATTGTTTTATTCTATAGTCGAAAGGACTAGCTTATTAACTTGGCCCGCTTTCTAAGGTGCAGCGAGATAACTTTTCTATTACAAACCCACCCATGGGAGATTTGCAATCACGTAAACGGCTTCTTGGGTAATAACCCCTATTTTAATAATGGCCGTGTAGTCAACAACTTACTACAGAAGAGAAGATAAATAATACACAGTGCCATTTTTTTTATCGGTCGTTTATTTTTAAGATAAGATAAGATAAGTGCACTGATATTTCCTCTAAATGAATCCGCTTTGGATTCAAAAATAAAGAGAAGAGTGTACTGATTAAATTATAAGCACACAATATAGAATACTGTCAGATTGGGATGGCTCTTGAAAAGTGCTGCATGATTGAAAAGCTCGAATTCAAGTGGTACAATCCTGTACATGTATATACTTTTATGAACACTATAAAACACACTTTCACAGGGAAAATCTTCTTGTCTAAAATAACCGTGGAGACAAGTTTCTAATTGTGTTAAAAGAGTCATATCATGAAGACCTTTATACCCAGG
This sequence comes from Lepidochitona cinerea, assembly GCA_963971465.1. NCBI lineage: Eukaryota > Metazoa > Mollusca > Polyplacophora > Chitonida > Tonicellidae > Lepidochitona > Lepidochitona cinerea. Next base: position 16,218,330 of record OZ020554.1, read on the forward strand.
CAGAAGTTGTTGTAATAAACTAAACCTATGATATTTCATTAGGTTGACAGCTGACAAGAGCTTGGCCTTAGTCAGTAGAATTTTCTGGGGCACTTTGTAATACATTGACAATGCTAACGCATCTTAAGCTATGGCAAAAATATCTGCAGACTGCAATTGAGTCCCATAGGATCATGGGAAAAGAAAGTGAAAATATTTCCCCCCCCCCACCCCAAAGAAAATCTAGGTAGAAGACAAACAGGGGAGGGGAATTATGGCAACGCATCATCCGGACTTACCATCCCCCATCTAAAACCTGACAAGCTGTCGAATGTAGACCAATGCATTGCCGATTGTCGTTTTGGCCACACTCAAGATCACTTACATATATGATGCAGCTTTGCCAGGTTTAGTGGGGGGGGGGACTCGACTCGTTATTCAGAGGAAATCCATGACCTTCGTCGAGTCGGCCACCTGAAAACTCCCCTGCATATAAGGTGATCTGGTGAAAAGTCCACTAAGATTTTTTGTCAATTTATCTTACATTCTTTTTAAATAAATTGACATGCGACGTTTTGTAACCGTTCAATAAGGCAGTATAAGGGGTGCCGTGAAAGCGTCCACATGATGTCGAAGCTGCTGACGATCGCGATGATGTAGGAGCTGAAGACGATGGCCATGACGCTGTTCTTGTGTGTTTCGTGTCTACAGATCCTTCTCGAATGCCATTGTTTGTTCGCCGGCTCACCCCGACGGCTGTTTACAATTTAGTTAAGTTGACCTAGATTTCAGCCAAATGTTCTCCTATGCAAATTTATAATAATGCTTGTATGCCGGATTGTTCTGGAATGTCTGAGAACCTATTTAAAGACTCGTAGTTTGTATTTTGAGGCAGTCAGTTTCCAACTACCATGCAGTGATATTATTTAATATTATATGTTTTGTGATATAGAAGGCTAACATTAGGCTTGCTATCACGTGACAGTGACGCAGTCATTTATTTTATTTGTGAGTTCTATCAAGATTCTATTCTGTGAATTTACCATTGTGTGTACAAGATTACATTCTGCGGATTTACAAGTGTGATTTCAGGATTTTCTGCTGTGGGTTTATATTTCGTGATCATTGGATCTATACTGCTATACCAGTAGATTTTGTGAGTTCTCGGATTACAGATTTCTTTCTCGAAACTGTAAATTCTTAAAGTGGCATGAGTTGCCAAAATTCACACTTTTTTCATAATTTCTGATCGTCGCGACAGTAAGAGGTTTTGAAGGCCATCGAATAATTAAATGATTGGCGTTGGAATGAGGAAAATCCATACAGTATGTGGCCTGTACGAACCGAAAACGTGTTCGAAAAGTAAACAAAATTTAAATAACCGAGACGACCATCCATTCATTCTAAGCCAAAGTTAGTTCAAAACAATACTTTATCGTACATTTTCGAGACAAAAAAGCTTCTGACTTGTACGCCTTAAGAAAAATAGCAAATAATTTCAACATTCTGTTTTAACGTCAAACTATCAACATTTTGGCAGCTCATGCCACTTTACATTGTAAACGTAAGTCATTTTGATATATGTTTACTTGCCACTGTTTGTATAATATTTGCTTGTAAATACAGTACTCTGTTTTTTTTATATAAATCAAAACCTGTACATAAAATCTGCTGGTCTTTTTGTTACGTCTTCATTTATTCACAAGATGATGGTGATGCTGATAGTGATAACGATTATGATGATGGTGTTGGGGGATGATGCTGACTTACAATTACCTGAGGAAAGCCACAATAAAACCCTTGAAGAGAAACTATAGTTATGACAGAATGATAGGACAGGGTTCCTCCCGGCAGCTCTAGCCTACGCCACTTATGAATGTAGGTGTTATCATTCAGAAAACGGGGCTAGGTTAGTGGTTATATTAACATACATTTTTAAATACCACAATGAGCCACTGCTAGAGGTGCAGCTCACCTTGTTAGATAAACGTGTGCAAATTTGTTAGGTGAGATCTTAAGTGGTAGTTTTCTCGTGGTTTGATTACAGACAAGTACATCGGTCATTAGGGAAACTGTATGATAGGCAATCTCGCTGATCGGAGTAAATGTGTGCGGTCTGTAATCTAATTCTTAGACGAATAGAGGACGACGTGTCTTGCTGCTGAGGCTAATACCTCTCATTCAAGGACCAAAAAATGGTTGGGTTTGGCAATGACAGCAATCGTAATCAGCATTTAGAGCCAGGTTTCCCATCGTTTCGCCTGGGGCGACTGTTTCATCCCACGACTGTATCCCCTAACAGGCTCTTACCCCCTTAAAGCGGTGATATTTTCGGACGGCGAGACAAATTAGGGGCCTATTTCTTCAGTGTTAGTAATTGCGGGCCCTGGGGCAAAAACACGACTGAAAATTAGTATAATGATTTGTAAAGCTGGTGCGATTAGTCGATATGTTAGAAGACTTAAGGCAGAGGCCTATATACTCAAGGAAACAGGGAATTTGGTGCCTGACTTGTGCCATTTCTTATTCTCGCGTCATGATTTACTCTTTTATATAAACTGGATTATTTTTTTAGTGGAAAATTAATGCTATAATTAACATAAAATGTTTACGCGTTTAAAAAAGGACACGGTTTTATGTATTTTTTCAAGGTAGAAACATTACATTTCTATTTGACGGAAACTCAAAATTGTTGGTATGAGAAATAGAGAAAGCAACTGCTTACGTGGAAAAAGTTTTGTGTCAAACTTGGCTTGTTACACTTTGATTGATTGATTGTTTGGTGTTTTAAGCCGCGCTCAAGATTATTTCACTAATACGGCGGCGTTGCCAGTTTTATTGTGGGAGGAAACCGGGCTCTATGCCCAGAGGAAACCCACGAGCTTTCGGTGGTAACTGGCAACCATCCCACATAGGTCGTTCGAGTGAAAACCCAGTCAGAAACTTTTCCAATTTTGTTTGGACTGAGTGGGATTTGAACCCGCGACCCATTGGTAGAAGATTTCCCATTGAGACAAATTTGTCAAACACCTTTCAAACTTGCGACTTATTAAAATACACATGCAGACAAAAGTGACAAAAGCATCCTTCATGCAACAACACACGACTTTGATACTATATATGCACAAATCATTGTTCAACGACAGGGCGTTATAAAACCAAAATTTATTTCCATGTGGCAAGAACATTGGGATGAAAGTGACACTGGCAGGTTTTTTTATAACCATTATCCTTGTGTGACATTACCTTTTTGTTTGTCTCTTGCTAGTCGAACTGATGAAGTAAGAATGTTTAAAATTTTTGCAGACAGATTGCCAACTAATTCCTACCTGTACAAAGTTAACCTAAGCTCCTCTGACTTATGCACAGAATGTTATGAAGTCGATACCATTTTCCACCTTATATTTCGTTGTTTTCGTCATAATGATGCAAGAGTGTTATTTTTTCAGGATTTGGTCAAAGCTGGCATTTTTAACCCAACAATGGACAACATTTTGACCCCCGCAAGAAAACATAATAAAGTTTTCCAAGCCTTAGCCACTTATCTGCGACGGTGCCATCGCTTCTGATGTTTATATAATTGTCCCACTTCTATTCAACTCTAGATTGATTTAGGCCACTTGCATCCATTTTTTGGCGCAAATCCTCTCATTTTGATGGAAAGCGCCAATACAAACAAATCCCCCCCCCTCCCCCTCCCCCCCTCCCCCTCCCCCCCCCCCCCCCCCAACGACAGAGCGTTGTGTATTCATTGCTAACCCTCCATCATCATAATTATACAGCGGACACATTTCAGACAAGTTAGATTTCGTATTTATAACGCACTCGTTTAGTGAAAAGTGGTCATTCTAATCGTATAGACTTACTGGGTGGACGTTACCTGTTTCCATGACCAATGCTCTCACCAAACGAATACCTTGGATTACTTAAAGTGGCATGAGCTGCCAAAATTTTGATATTTTGACGTTAAAACAGAATGTTGAAATTATTGCCTATTTTTCTCAAGACATATAATTCAGATGCTTTTTAGTGCTTCTAGTCTCGAAAATGTACGATAAAGCATTGTTTTTAACTACCTTTGGCTTAGAATGAATGAATGGTCGTCCCGGTTATTTAAATTTTCTTTACATTTCGAACACGTTTTCGGTTCGTACAGGCCACATACTGTATGGATTTTCCTCATTCCAACGTCAATCATTTAGTTTTTCGATGACCTTCAAAGCCTCTTGCTGTCGTGACGATCAGAAATTATGAAAAACGTGCGAATTTGGCAGCTCATGCCCCTTTAATGTGTATGTTTACCAGCTGATTATTCCAGGACGGAGATAAGAAATTGAAAACAGAAAAAGGAAACTACAGAAAATAAAATAAGACAGCTTACGCACAACAAACAATTTGTGACTATACCGACTGGTTACACCTTGGATACTACTTGATTAGCTGCAGATGTCTTACTTCAGTTTTTTAATGAAATATCTAAAATCAGACAATCAAGAGTGTCCGAAATAAAGGCCAGGTATAGTAATAGGACCATGAAAATATGTGAAATACATTTCCCAGGTGTTATGGCACTGTGAGTTGAGATTTATTGTATTTTCCAAATCTAATAACTAGGGAAGCCGGATACAGACATTTTATTCTCGAGCTTCGCGACCCTGCCAGATTTGCCAAAGCAATTGATCCTCGACTTTCCCCGCCAAACACGCTAATCGGAAAGACATTTCATTCGCGTCCCTCGCGCCCTTGACGTGACTTGCAAGGGCGAGAAGGTTGCGATTCTGTTTCATTCCCGACTTTCTCTACTTTGGCGGGCTCGCGAAACATGCTAAAGAAAAGATACTATTTTTGTCAATTCCGAATGGCGACCTTCGCGTGCTTGGCGGGGTCGCCAATCACCTCAAAGCTAAAGGTTCTATACATCGAGTTCTGATAACACCTAAAAAATTCAGGAACTGGAGGTCGTGTTTCAAAGTAAGCCAAATCTTTAAAGTTAATTTAACTATTTGATATTCAATAACTTGCATTTATTTCATTTACATTTGTATATTCTTCCACATGACTTCACTAGTTTGACGACCTTCGTGTGGTTAGCGAACTTCGCGACTCCGCCACGTTCCAAATTCGGAATTGCAAAAAAATAGTATTTTTTTTTTTAGCGTGTTTCACAACCCCCGCCAGGGTCAAGAGAAAGTCGCAAAAGTAGTGCTTTGTTAGATCGTCAAGCTCGCGAACTAAAATGTCTGTATTGGAAGCCGGATACAGACATTTTATTCTCGAGCTTCGCGACCCCGCCAGACTCGCCAAAGCCATTGATTCGAGACTTTCTCTACCCCGCTAAACTCGCCAAATTTCCGTTTTCAAGAAGGAATTTTTCAGTCTTATGGGTACTGAATCTATAATGTATCTAGGTTTAACACCAGTTTGTACATAGATGATTGGTATGTACAATAACATTGTATTGCATCCTGGGACCCCAGGTTTTAAAGAGAGTTTACCTTAGTCAGCGAAAAATGTAACCATTGTTTCCGACGAAGATGATTGTATATCGTCCTGGCGGTGGAAGGAGGGGGGGGGGGTGTAGATATAACATATTTTCATCAACAAAACTGTTTTCTATAGGTTAATGGTTATAGTAAGTCTCTTTCGAGTTTGGCTAAAACCCCGCGAGATCACGCGAGAAATGAGTTTAGGGGTATAACTCTCACTGACCAGCCGTTCATTTAACATTAGCGTCTATGCTGATCGACGGTTATCGTGTGGTTTTGTCTTTGATTCTTTATTTCTAAATCATTTATTTAATCCAATTTTTTGGGTGAAACACGCCAGAAGCTATCGGTTGCGTTTTTGTCAGTTGACTGTCAGTAAAAATATTTATATCGCGTGGATACGCTTCGAAGGTGTCAAAAACCAACGGTGAAAACACAACCGATCTCCATAAACACTAATGTTAATCGGACAGCCGATCGGTGAAAGTTATACCCCTAAACATGGGTCTCGCGTGATCTCGTGGGACTTTCGCCAAACCCGAAAGGGGCTTATTAACCCATTTATCTCACTAAATTTCTCGTTGATATTTTCCATTCTTAAAAAGGCTCTATGTTTTATTCTCAAATCTCGCTCCAATATTTTAAACTCTGGCTCCATTCCTAACAAGGGTTTAAGAAACTCATAATACGCCCCCAAATTCATTGTACAGTAGAACTTGCTAAGACCGACACCTCGGGGGACCAAGAGAAATTGTCGGTATAGACACTATGTCGGTATACTAAAAATTAAAAACTGATATTCACACAAGAAATGCTTCGGCAATTTGTCAGCAGTTTGGACTGGTCTACTTGACATGGTTATTAATTTGAATTCATCAAGACAGAAATGAAATGAAATTTTAAGAGCTGGACTATTTATATGGACTGTCAAACGTTGTCGTTTTAGAGCAAAAGAATCGGCTTCGCGTTGGGTGTAGTGTGAGTGGACAGTTGTTTCTTGGCTTTACCGTCGTTTGTTTCATAATTTATGCGTGCGCGGGATTAAGTCCCCCTCCCATTTCTGCTTGGCGTTGATAAACGGTCAAAATGTTTATACAAGCTCGTCAGATGCATGTCGTGTCGGATTATAAACGATGGATTAACATTGAAAACATTGGCTTTGGACTTAAAACCCAAGTCGATGTTCAGAATAGACAAGTGTCGGTGTTTGTCTATCTATGTAACCTGTAGATATTTCCGGACCGCCTGAACCGGTCGAAGTTGACAAGATGTCGATGTTTAGATGTGTCGGTCTCAGCAAGTTCTACTGTAGTACACTACCTCTTATTCAACATTTAAGACATGCTTTAAACAGAATTTCGGCTGGAAGAATCTTTCGGTCAAAAGAAAAAAAGGCTGGGGCTTGGAGACTTATTAAATTGTAACTAATTGGTACAGACAGGCATCTGTAGTCACCAAAGCTACTCCCAAAAGTATATCTATACTTCACGGAACCTTTTTCGGAGAACAAACTCGCAACAAATATCAAATGGCAGAGAACCTTAATTGTGACTCCTCTAATATCGTGTATGTAATCACGTGCAAAAAATGTCGCAAACAGTACGTCGGAGAAACTCAGAATTCTCTACGACAAAGAGCAGCCAACCATTTATCTAGCATAAGACTTAAACATGATGTACCCGTGGCACAACATTTCAATACTCAAGGTCATTCGGTCAAGGACCATTTTGAAATCATGCCTATTGAGAAAATCCCATTTCTCACTTCCGCTGCAGATACGAAGCACAAACGTTTGGAAAGGGAAAGTTTTTGGATTCAAACGTTACAAACTATTTATCCTTTGGGTTTGAACTTGGACCCCGGAAGATGTCGTGAAAAAACTATAATACCATTTGTGTTTCAGTATAACAAAGCTAGCATCGCTATGGCCAAGATTATAGTAGAAGAATACAAACTACTTCAAAGTAAACTTGCTCGACCTCTGACCCAAAGGCCAGTCATTGCTTATAAAAAGAACAAGAGTTTGAAAGACATACTGGTCAGGGCTAAACTCCCCTGTCTGCCTTCTACCTAGGTTTTCTGGGAAAGGGTATGGGGGGGGGGGGGCATACTATATAGTCTGACGATATTCTTACTATAGCTTCAGATGCGTAAGCATTGTCAATGTAATACAAAGTGTTCCAGAAAATTCTACTGACTAAGGCCAAGCTCCTGTCAGTCGTCAACCTAATGAAATATCATAGGTTTACTTTATTACAACAATTTATGATGGGGTATAAAGGTCTAAATGATATACCTCTTTTTAACACAATTAGAAACTTGTCTCCGTGGTTATTTTAGACAAGAAGATTTTCCCTGTGCCCGTGTGTTTTAGTGTCCATAAATATACTTCACATAGGCATACAACAGTAATTTAATTTAATTACGGATAAAACAAAACAAGCAAATTGCTCCGCGACGCATTTGGTCACCACGCAGGGTTATCAAAAAGTTGTTGGGATACAATTAACTGTGAAACTATACAGACCGATTAACAGCCATTTCTTTAATTACTGAATGCCAAACGGCTTGGTGACGGTTTTGGTCGCCACAAATAGCGAGTTACTGAATGCCAAACGGCTTGGTGACGGTTTTGGTCGCCACAAATAGCGAGTCCCCAATGTACCTTTGTTAACTTGGAAAAAAATAAAATCCATGCAATACTTAGCGAGTTACTGAATGCCAAAAGGCTGGCGACTCTTTTGGTCGCCACAAATATAGATACCTCAATTTAAATTTGATATAGGCCTAGGACACATCGTATAACCATAAGCTTCATATATTGATTACCTTCCTTTAATTAATGGCAATTATGTCTTCTTTAAGAATAAAACAAGTCCTTTTGGGGCTTTATTCACGCCACAATTTCATCTATGAATTGTCCTACAGTATCATATTACGTGGTGAATAAAAATTAAAATCAAATCAAAATATCAGGATAAAAAATCAAATGCAGGTTTAAAGTTGTGGAGCGGAAACGAACCGGGGGACGAACAGACAGACGGACAACAGTAAACCAATTTACCAATATAAATTTTAAGAGCGGGCGTATAAAAAGAAACGGGGCGTTTCAACGAAAGTATGAGATGTCATTTTTCACTGCCAATTGAAGATTTCAAACATAATTTGGCGTAGTTCAAGTGGCTTGTGATTGACTTTTTGTCTGTTTTTGATTGCGAAAGTCGTGATGTTCATAGAATACCGATTTTAGTCAGATTGACAAGCCATTTAAGGGTAATAAGTTCATCGAAAAAAGTAATATGTTGAGTAGATCTAAGTTACATTGGTGTTCATTAACCGCCCATTTGGGCGTATCGGAATAACTTCAATCCACTCAACATATTGTGTACTACATTAAAATGAGAAATATCAACACAATGTACGCTTGGTACAAACCGAACAAATAGGCCTATTCGAAAAGTAAAGGAAAATTAAATAATTGAAGCGTTCATCCTTAGGCTTGTCCTGTTCCTTTTAAAGCCCTCTTCGCCAGGGGGGGTTCTAAGTTACTCCGAAGGATCAAATCTGACACGTGAAGACAAATCATCAGAATATGTTAATTGCGGGGTTGCCAATCACCTCAAAGCTAAAGGTTCTATACATCGAGTTCTGATAACACCTAAAAAATTCAGGAACTGGAGGTCGTGTTTCAAAGTAAGCCAAATCTTTAAAGTTAATTTAACTATTTGATATTCAATAACTTGCATTTATTTCATTTACATTTGTATATTCTTCCACATGACTTCACTAGTTTGACGACCTTCGTGTGGTTAGCGAACTTCGCGACTCCGCCACGTTCCAAATTCGGAATTGCAAAAAAATAGTATTTTTTTTTTTAGCGTGTTTCACAACCCCCGCCAGGGTCAAGAGAAAGTCGCAAAAGTAGTGCTTTGTTAGATCGTCAAGCTCGCGAACTAAAATGTCTGTATTGGAAGCCGGATACAGACATTTTATTCTCGAGCTTCGCGACCCCGCCAGACTCGCCAAAGCCATTGATTCGAGACTTTCTCTACCCCGCTAAACTCGCCAAATTTCCGTTTTCAAGAAGGAATTTTTCAGTCTTATGGGTACTGAATCTATAATGTATCTAGGTTTAACACCAGTTTGTACATAGATGATTGGTATGTACAATAACATTGTATTGCATCCTGGGACCCCAGGTTTTAAAGAGAGTTTACCTTAGTCAGCGAAAAATGTAACCATTGTTTCCGACGAAGATGATTGTATATCGTCCTGGCGGTGGAAGGAGGGGGGGGGGTGTAGATATAACATATTTTCATCAACAAAACTGTTTTCTATAGGTTAATGGTTATAGTAAGTCTCTTTCGAGTTTGGCTAAAACCCCGCGAGATCACGCGAGAAATGAGTTTAGGGGTATAACTCTCACTGACCAGCCGTTCATTTAACATTAGCGTCTATGCTGATCGACGGTTATCGTGTGGTTTTGTCTTTGATTCTTTATTTCTAAATCATTTATTTAATCCAATTTTTGGGTGAAACACGCCAGAAGCTATCGGTTGCGTTTTTGTCAGTTGACTGTCAGTAAAAATATTTATATCGCGTGGATACGCTTCGAAGGTGTCAAAAACCAACGGTGAAAACACAACCGATCTCCATAAACACTAATGTTAATCGGACAGCCGATCGGTGAAAGTTATACCCCTAAACATGGGTCTCGCGTGATCTCGTGGGACTTTCGCCAAACCCGAAAGGGGCTTATTAACCCATTTATCTCACTAAATTTCTCGTTGATATTTTCCATTCTTAAAAAGGCTCTATGTTTTATTCTCAAATCTCGCTCCAATATTTTAAACTCTGGCTCCATTCCTAACAAGGGTTTAAGAAACTCATAATACGCCCCCAAATTCATTGTAGTACACTACCTCTTATTCAACATTTAAGACATGCTTTAAACAGAATTTCGGCTGGAAGAATCTTTCGGTCAAAAGAAAAAAAGGCTGGGGCTTGGAGACTTATTAAATTGTAACTAATTGGTACAGACAGGCATCTGTAGTCACCAAAGCTACTCCCAAAAGTATATCTATACTTCACATAGGCATACAACAGTAATTTAATTTAATTACGGATAAAACAAAACAAGCAAATTGCTCCGCGACGCATTTGGTCACCACGCAGGGTTATCAAAAAGTTGTTGGGATACAATTAACTGTGAAACTATACAGACCGATTAACAGCCATTTCTTTAATTACTGAATGCCAAACGGCTTGGTGACGGTTTTGGTCGCCACAAATAGCGAGTTACTGAATGCCAAACGGCTTGGTGACGGTTTTGGTCGCCACAAATAGCGAGTCCCCAATGTACCTTTGTTAACTTGGAAAAAAATAAAATCCATGCAATACTTAGCGAGTTACTGAATGCCAAAAGGCTGGCGACTCTTTTGGTCGCCACAAATATAGATACCTCAATTTAAATTTGATATAGGCCTAGGACACATCGTATAACCATAAGCTTCATATATTGATTACCTTCCTTTAATTAATGGCAATTATGTCTTCTTTAAGAATAAAACAAGTCCTTTTGGGGCTTTATTCACGCCACAATTTCATCTATGAATTGTCCTACAGTATCATATTACGTGGTGAATAAAAATTAAAATCAAATCAAAATATCAGGATAAAAAATCAAATGCAGGTTTAAAGTTGTGGAGCGGAAACGAACCGGGGGACGAACAGACAGACGGACAACAGTAAACCAATTTACCAATATAAATTTTAAGAGCGGGCGTATAAAAAGAAACGGGGCGTTTCAACGAAAGTATGAGATGTCATTTTTCACTGCCAATTGAAGATTTCAAACATAATTTGGCGTAGTTCAAGTGGCTTGTGATTGACTTTTTGTCTGTTTTTGATTGCGAAAGTCGTGATGTTCATAGAATACCGATTTTAGTCAGATTGACAAGCCATTTAAGGGTAATAAGTTCATCGAAAAAAGTAATATGTTGAGTAGATCTAAGTTACATTGGTGTTCATTAACCGCCCATTTGGGCGTATCGGAATAACTTCAATCCACTCAACATATTGTGTACTACATTAAAATGAGAAATATCAACACAATGTACGCTTGGTACAAACCGAACAAATAGGCCTATTCGAAAAGTAAAGGAAAATTAAATAATTGAAGCGTTCATCCTTAGGCTTGTCCTGTTCCTTTTAAAGCCCTCTTCGCCAGGGGGGTTTCTAAGTTACTCCGAAGGATCAAATCTGACACGTGAAGACAAATCATCAGAATATGTTAATTGCGGGGTTGCCAATCACCTCAAAGCTAAAGGTTCTATACATCGAGTTCTGATAACACCTAAAAAATTCAGGAACTGGAGGTCGTGTTTCAAAGTAAGCCAAATCTTTAAAGTTAATTTAACTATTTGATATTCAATAACTTGCATTTATTTCATTTACATTTGTATATTCTTCCACATGACTTCACTAGTTTGACGACCTTCGTGTGGTTAGCGAACTTCGCGACTCCGCCACGTTCCAAATTCGGAATTGCAAAAAAATAGTATTTTTTTTTTTAGCGTGTTTCACAACCCCCGCCAGGGTCAAGAGAAAGTCGCAAAAGTAGTGCTTTGTTAGATCGTCAAGCTCGCGAACTAAAATGTCTGTATTGGAAGCCGGATACAGACATTTTATTCTCGAGCTTCGCGACCCCGCCAGACTCGCCAAAGCCATTGATTCGAGACTTTCTCTACCCCGCTAAACTCGCCAAATTTCCGTTTTCAAGAAGGAATTTTTCAGTCTTATGGGTACTGAATCTATAATGTATCTAGGTTTAACACCAGTTTGTACATAGATGATTGGTATGTACAATAACATTGTATTGCATCCTGGGACCCCAGGTTTTAAAGAGAGTTTACCTTAGTCAGCGAAAAATGTAACCATTGTTTCCGACGAAGATGATTGTATATCGTCCTGGCGGTGGAAGGAGGGGGGGGGGGGGGGTGTAGATATAACATATTTTCATCAACAAAACTGTTTTCTATAGGTTAATGGTTATAGTAAGTCTCTTTCGAGTTTGGCTAAAACCCCGCGAGATCACGCGAGAAATGAGTTTAGGGGTATAACTCTCACTGACCAGCCGTTCATTTAACATTAGCGTCTATGCTGATCGACGGTTATCGTGTGGTTTTGTCTTTGATTCTTTATTTCTAAATCATTTATTTAATCCAATTTTTTGGGTGAAACACGCCAGAAGCTATCGGTTGCGTTTTTGTCAGTTGACTGTCAGTAAAAATATTTATATCGCGTGGATACGCTTCGAAGGTGTCAAAAACCAACGGTGAAAACACAACCGATCTCCATAAACACTAATGTTAATCGGACAGCCGATCGGTGAAAGTTATACCCCTAAACATGGGTCTCGCGTGATCTCGTGGGACTTTCGCCAAACCCGAAAGGGGCTTATTAACCCATTTATCTCACTAAATTTCTCGTTGATATTTTCCATTCTTAAAAAGGCTCTATGTTTTATTCTCAAATCTCGCTCCAATATTTTAAACTCTGGCTCCATTCCTAACAAGGGTTTAAGAAACTCATAATACGCCCCCAAATTCATTGTAGTACACTACCTCTTATTCAACATTTAAGACATGCTTTAAACAGAATTTCGGCTGGAAGAATCTTTCGGTCAAAAGAAAAAAAGGCTGGGGCTTGGAGACTTATTAAATTGTAACTAATTGGTACAGACAGGCATCTGTAGTCACCAAAGCTACTCCCAAAAGTATATCTATACTTCACATAGGCATACAACAGTAATTTAATTTAATTACGGATAAAACAAAACAAGCAAATTGCTCCGCGACGCATTTGGTCACCACGCAGGGTTATCAAAAAGTTGTTGGGATACAATTAACTGTGAAACTATACAGACCGATTAACAGCCATTTCTTTAATTACTGAATGCCAAACGGCTTGGTGACGGTTTTGGTCGCCACAAATAGCGAGTTACTGAATGCCAAACGGCTTGGTGACGGTTTTGGTCGCCACAAATAGCGAGTCCCCAATGTACCTTTGTTAACTTGGAAAAAAATAAAATCCATGCAATACTTAGCGAGTTACTGAATGCCAAAAGGCTGGCGACTCTTTTGGTCGCCACAAATATAGATACCTCAATTTAAATTTGATATAGGCCTAGGACACATCGTATAACCATAAGCTTCATATATTGATTACCTTCCTTTAATTAATGGCAATTATGTCTTCTTTAAGAATAAAACAAGTCCTTTTGGGGCTTTATTCACGCCACAATTTCATCTATGAATTGTCCTACAGTATCATATTACGTGGTGAATAAAAATTAAAATCAAATCAAAATATCAGGATAAAAAATCAAATGCAGGTTTAAAGTTGTGGAGCGGAAACGAACCGGGGGACGAACAGACAGACGGACAACAGTAAACCAATTTACCAATATAAATTTTAAGAGCGGGCGTATAAAAAGAAACGGGGCGTTTCAACGAAAGTATGAGATGTCATTTTTCACTGCCAATTGAAGATTTCAAACATAATTTGGCGTAGTTCAAGTGGCTTGTGATTGACTTTTTGTCTGTTTTTGATTGCGAAAGTCGTGATGTTCATAGAATACCGATTTTAGTCAGATTGACAAGCCATTTAAGGGTAATAAGTTCATCGAAAAAAGTAATATGTTGAGTAGATCTAAGTTACATTGGTGTTCATTAACCGCCCATTTGGGCGTATCGGAATAACTTCAATCCACTCAACATATTGTGTACTACATTAAAATGAGAAATATCAACACAATGTACGCTTGGTACAAACCGAACAAATAGGCCTATTCGAAAAGTAAAGGAAAATTAAATAATTGAAGCGTTCATCCTTAGGCTTGTCCTGTTCCTTTTAAAGCCCTCTTCGCCAGGGGGGTTTCTAAGTTACTCCGAAGGATCAAATCTGACACGTGAAGACAAATCATCAGAATATGTTAATTGCGACTCCTCTAACATCATGTATCTTTTCACTAGCCGAGAAATCTTGTCTGTGTGTTTTTTCTTTATTTCTATATGTGGTGCAGACCAGCCCCGATAGCTCAGTCGGTAGAGCGTCCGCTTCAGACCTGGGAGATCCGGGTTCAAGCCCGGGTCGAGTCAGACCAATGACTTAAACAGTGGTAGCTGTTACTGCTTCGCTTGGCGCTAAGCAATAGGAGTTACAGCAGCGACTGGTTGGCCCGGTGTCAGTATACTGTGACTGGGTGAGGGGGCTTGCTGGTTGTCTTCGGCAAGTCGTCTCGGTGAGACAGCACCTAAAAGAGCGGTGGAAATCCGCCCTGTCACAAGGAGACACAAGGTGCCACAGCACTTCAACACTCTGGGTAATGCGTTTTAGGAACATTTTGAAATCGGGCCTATTGAAAAAATCCCTTTTCTTACTTTCGCTGCACAAGCACAAACGTTTAGAAAAGGAAAGTTTTTGGATTCAAACTGTTTATCCTTTGAGTTTGAACTTGGGTAAACAGAAGGCAGTGTGAATACGTCTGCGCCTGGCATTGCATTTTTCAACATGGAATTTCCGTTTTCTCGTTGTTTCTCTGTTAAAGTGGCATGATCTGCTTTATCTAGGGAAAATTTCCGTGAAACAGAATTAGCTAATTGTTGGTCATTTATATGCAGATCTACGTTTTAATGACTGCCAAAGAATTCAATTGCTGAACTTTTCTTGACAATCAAAATTTGTGAAAAAAACTTACGAATTTTGGCAGCTCATGCCACTTAACTTTTCCTGAAAATCTGGTTATTTGAGCAAACAACTGTTGATGAGGCTGCCAAATTTTATGAAAGTGCAATGTTTATTTTTTACCTTTTTCAACATGATAAAGGATGAATGGATGAATATGACAGTTTGAAGTATGCAAAAAAGCTAAATTATTGGTGTTGGAATAAGACAATACCATACAGTCTGTGTCCTATAGGAATTGAAATAGTGTTTCAAAAGAAAAGAAAATTGAACAAGAGTTTTAAAAAACTCATAACACGCTTTTAAGGGTCAATTCATTGTAGCACACTATCTTCATATTCAATAGTAAAGACATGCTTTAAACAGAATTTCGCCTGATAGAATCTTTCGATCACCTAAAAAAAGACTGGGGCTTGATGACTTAGCACAAATTTCAGTATGTGACACATCACATACCTACATATGTACAGGCTACCTATATCTTTTTTTAGTGATCATAAATATATATCTGAAAACTTTAGTTGGCACAGACAGGCATCTGTAGTCAGCAATCTATACATATAGACATACAAAAACAGCAATTTTATTTAATTACGGATAAAACAAAAGGCTGGGTGACTGTTTTGGTCAACACGCATAGCGAAACCTCAATTTAATTTTCGTGCGGGACACACCGTCTAGTCATAAGATAGTTATGATTGAAACCTTTTTTTAAATCCATGCAATAGTTCCAGAATTCCAAAAGGCTAGGTGACTGTTTTGGTCGCCACAAATAGCGAGGCCTCAATTTAGTTTTGGTACATGACACATCGTCTAACCATAAGCTTCATATATCAGAAGAAAACAATGCAGGCAATAAGTTTAAAGTTATGAAGCGGACAGAAACCCGAGACGGACAGATGATGAGATAGACAAACGTATACCCACTTTAAGAGCGGGCCTTTAAAAAGGAGGGATGAGCATCTTTTTGTCTTAGACCAACAATGTAAGTTTGTTGAAAACGCATACTTTCTCTAAACCAGTATGACTAATTTAGTCATTCATTTCAAAATTTGGATCCAAAATATTTTAAACAAAAGTAAAAATTAAAAATATTAGTGAGCATGTTTCTTTAATAATATTAAAAATATACAAGGAGAAAATATTGCAACGAGAAAATATTGCAACGAGAAAAAAGCAATACAAAACAAAATTACGACTGTTTTATTTAAGAAGAATATTTTATATTTATGAACACTAAAACACAAAGACACAGGGAAAATAACCATGCAGACAAGTTTCTAATTGTTTTAAAAAGGGGTATATCATTTAGACCTTTATACCCCATCATATGTCGTTGTAATAAACCAAAACCCATGATACTTCATAGATATGTATACATATAACAACTGGTATAAACGTCTACATGATATGCCCCTTTTTAACACAATAAAAAACTTGTCTCCGTGGTTATTTTAGACAATAATACAATTTATGATGGGGTATAAAGGTCTAAATGATATACCTCTTTTTAACACAATTAGAAACTTGTCTCCGTGGTTATTTTAGACAAGAAGATTTTCCCTGTGCCCGTGTGTTTTAGTGTCCATTAATATAATACAACTCAATGAAGTGGCATGGGTTTCAGTTTATAAGAATACCATATGATTGGATATAAAGGCCTAAATAATATACCCCTTTTTAACACAATTAGAATCTTGCCTCCATGGTTATTTCAGACAAGAAGATTTTCCCTGTGCTTGTGTGCTTTAGTGTTCATAAATATAGAATTATAATAATATGTTTTTAGTCAAGATTTTCACTGTGCACATGTGCTTTAGTGTTCATAAATATAGAATTATAATAATATTTTTATAGTCAAGATTTCCACTGTGCACATGTGCTTTAGTGTTCATAAATATAGAATTATAATAATGTTTTTACAGTCAAGATTTTTCTTGTGCTCGTGTGTTTAAGTGTTTATGAATACAATGGTATTTATAATTTTTTAATCCATAAATATATGTATATAATTATTCATATTTTCTGCAGGAAAACAATACTATGTACAATTAATACCATCTGTAAAATGTCATTGCCTTGTTTCTTTGGTATTTTATTCTTTGCTAAAGTTAATAACGATCAATGTCAGTTATTATCCAGAAAAATAAAAATTGGATATAAAAAATGAAATTTGATTGTGTTTTGTCCATAATTCACCTCTCCACAGGCCAATTTCAAACTTTATACAAACCCGGCGTGTCCACTATTGACGTCGTAAAAGTCATTACCTCACAGTACTGGCTTTTATGACGTCACAAAGCTGGATTTGTCTAACGTTTTGTCTGGGCAATTATTCTGTCCACCAATGCTTCATGGACAAATGAAGTAAATGGATTCACAACATTATTAACCTAAACCTGGCACTGTTCACATGAATTTTTATCAAGAAGAAAATATGAGTGCTTCGTTGAAAACTCACACATCTACTTTATGAGAAAAATAGCAGAGAATTTCAAAATTTTTTTAGCCCCCAAAAATAAAAAATTGTTACGGCCAAGAAGATGTTTGACAACACAGTGATGAAGAGGTCATTTGCTACTGTCTTTAAGGCAGATATGTTTTAAAACCCTTAAAAACACACAAATGATTAATTCATGTTTTTAAGCTGTACTCAAGATTATTTCACTTATATGGCGTAGCCAGGTTTAGTGGTGGTGGAAACGGGTTCTGTGTGGAGAAAAAGCACACAAACTTTGGCTAGTACCACCCATCCCCCCCACCCCATTCAAAAAATCCAAAAACAAAACAACCATTCATGTTAAAAATATTGATGGTCTATTATACTGAATTATTAAATTAACCGACACTGATCGACCCGGAAAAATTCCAGACCAGGGTGATAATCGAACCCAAGACGTAGGGTTACTGTCCCGCAACTCTACCAACTGAGCTACCCGGTTCAAATCTCACCCTGGCCCGGCATTTTTCCGGGTCAATCAGCCTCGGTTAAATTCAGTAATTTCCCTGATGATGATTGCAGCTTTCATGGTCTATCATCAAGCATATTTAAGCAGCTTGGAGGAGCCATAATAATAGTAATAATAATACTTAATTTTCATAGAGAAATAATGTATAGAATATTTAATTGCTGAGCAGGACTGGCTGCCCTCCCCGAAGAGATGACAGAAAAATAACAACCCTGTTACGGAGATCACGATACTGATTATGATAAACAATGACGTCAATAACTTCGGATACTGGATTAAACCTGAAAAAAAAAGTTTAAAAGAATTTAGGATTTAATTAGAAATATCTACACAACATTTGTCAAGGGAGTTAACAAAATGTGAATAACTTAGACAACCAGAAGCTACATTCCAAATTTTGTTGTAACAGAAATACAAGAAGATTTTAACCGTTCAACCATTTTAACATTCAATACATTCTTGTATCCTTTTGGCTTTGGGATAAAGTTATCATGTAATAACAGAAGGTTGGGTATTTTCAAGCATAGACAAAATGATTACATTTGCATGAATTTAAATGGCTCTGACAGGACAAAGGGACTTAACTGTAGTATTAAAGTTCAGCCAAAATACATAGTATAACTAGAACTATATTGTACATGATGGTGTATATTTCTGAGCTTTCTAGAAAAACTGTACTCGGCGAAGGTCAGGGTTTTCCTCCGAGCAATGAGCCCGGATTCCTCCCCCACTAAACCCTAATTTTGCTTATCTTACTCTTTCATTTTTAAGTATTGACTATGTTTTTTTTAAATTAGTTAGTCTTTTAGTGAGTAGAACAGTATTCACGTTACCTTTTGGGATTACAGTTTCTTGAAAAACGGTAGAAATTTTTCTACCGATTTTGGTTGATTGATTGATTGTTTGGTGTTTTACACCCCGCTCAAGATTATTTCACTTCTATGGTGGCGTCGCCATTTTTATTGTGGGAGGAAACCGGGCTCTATGACCTTCCGTTGGTTACTGGCAACCATTCCACATAGGTCGTACTAGTGAAAACCCAGTCAGAAAATTTTCTAATTTCTTTTGGGACTGAGTCAGATTTGAACCCGCGACCCATTGGTGGAATCTTATCGATTTTGGACGAGAACAAAAAGGGGAATCAAACTCGGGTCCCAGAGTACCGCACCTATCACCAGCACTAAATGTCGGCTCTCTTGTCCATTCAGCCAGCCAGCCTCCTCACCCAAAATGAGTAGAAGAATTTTTCAAGAAAGTGCAATCCCCAAAAATACCGAACTATGTTCTTTGTTTCTAGTCATATATAATGCCCGTGGAAAATTGTTTAACTGTGTGTTGTCATATCTGATTGATGCTTTATGCAGTCTTCAACATTATTAGACTGTTCACCGTTGCCAGATTAGTAGGTAAACAGACAGGTGGCCTGCCTGTACAAACCCCTTGCGCCCTTGAGCTCAGTTAGTATGTTGTGATTAGCTTACCTTGAAAACGATTTGTTTGCACTTCAGTTACTGACTGATCATTCGTCATATCTTTGAACCTCACATGTTGAGCAGACCGGGGGCGATTGGACGCTGAAATCAAAATAAACAACCAATGATTTGTCAATTTTCAACTCGCATAGTTCAGTGGGAAATTAAATCTCCATGCACGTATTAAAAGTTTTTCCTTTTATTTTTCATGGTGTTTTTGAAATTCTTGGACAATTTATTGTTTTGAACAGGTTAGGTTTAGAATAAATCGATGTTTTTCGCGGTTCTTTAAATCTGGCTCGTACAGCACATAGACTGCATACATTTTCCTTATTCCAAAGTCAATCATTCAGTTTTTCGATGACTTTTAAAGCCTCTAAGTACTGTCCTGATAATCAAAATAATTTTAGCACCTAATGCCAGTTAAGACTAAGTATGAAATGGTAGCTAACCTTTTCTGTTTTTCAATATGGATGGTGGAGTTAGGTCCCTTGAATCATGTTCAGAGCTGCCAGTAGGAGGGAGATCTTCTGTTACATCAGATTTGTCATGCACCTCAGAAGTAACTTTTTCTACAGAGTCTAGAGAAAAAAAATGCACATATCTAAAAATGTTCTGCCTTAAAAAAGGGTCAATGCTTATTTTGATAAATTAAATAACAAAAACATGAGTGTAGGAACAATATTATTTTTGCAAACTTTCATAAAAATAACTGAAATTATTTCACCAATTTGGGTGGAGCCAAAGAGGAAATTGATCGACACTTTTACTTGGCACTTTATTTCCGTTACATGACCTCGATCGCTGTATGTTGATAAGTTGCCAGGTACTCACCAAAGGTCGGGCAATGAGCCAGGTTCCTCCACCACTAAACCTGGCAACGCCGCGATAAAAGTTAAAAAAAAAACTTGAGAGCAGGGTAAAACACCAATCAATCAACCCCTCATATGACCAGTTAAATGAAAGGTGGCCAGGGGGGGCAGCCAGATTACAGTATACCTGCTCACAGGAAAGCTCACTCAGAATTTTTCTTTGAGCCGAGTGATACTTTTATCTGTTTCCCATCGATGAAGGACCTGTGTTGG
The DNA here is from genome assembly GCA_963971465.1 of Lepidochitona cinerea. Lineage (NCBI taxonomy): Eukaryota > Metazoa > Mollusca > Polyplacophora > Chitonida > Tonicellidae > Lepidochitona > Lepidochitona cinerea. The sequence goes on from OZ020554.1 coordinate 16,239,068, forward strand.
TACCTATCGCTCTACTGACTAACTGTCATCGATAGTATTTCATCAATGCTGCAGATCTTTTTTGTTTGTTGTATGTTCTTTAAGACAACAGTAAAGGCCCGTTCTCACTGTCCGATTTGTCTTACCGACTTGTAGGATGCGATAAAAATGGAGGCTTTTAATCGGTCGATAAGATTTGTCAACAAATCAAATGTATCCATTTTTATCTTAAGTCTCTTGCTCAACTTTAGTTTTACCTGCATATTGCTGTTTTCCCACTTCCGCGTAAACTTGGGCGAAGAAAACCAGACTCTCTTGGGTTGTGGAGTGATTATCCCCGAACAAGCTCTGACGAAGTTTTGTTGCCTGAAACAAAAAAACAAAAACGTTTCATAATTGTCTATCTAAAAAAACTTTCAAAAACTGGCTCTCTAACTCTACGAAAGCCCTGATCATCAGCGAGAGCCTGGTAACCATTAAATGTAAGGCAAGAGAGTGAAAATAAAGACCCTTTTTTTTCTTTGGATTGAGTAGGATTCCAACCTGCGACCAATCAATGGAAGGCCTGTGTAAGGGACTATATTCCCCTCTACCAACTGAGCCACCAAGGCTCCCAGTATCATATAAGAAAGCCCCTAATTTGCAATACTTGAGAAGAAAGAGAACAATTTCCATATTGTGTATTAATAAATTCTCGGAAAATTTGATAAGCCATTGCACTTAAAAGTGACCTTACCTTGCCAGCATATTCCAAGGAAAGATGTGGCCTAAAGAAAAAAATAAAAATAAAAAAAACATCAGTGCATTTTAAAAGGGCACCGTGCATATGAGGCAAATTAAAGATCAGCATTTTACTGTCGTAAACATATTAGGATTGATTGATTGTTTGGTGTTTTACGCCGCGCCCAAGATTATTTCACTTATATGGCGGCATTGCCAGTTTTATTGTGGGAGGAAACCGGACTCTATGCCCGGAGGAAACCCACAACCTTCCGTTGGTAAATGGCAACCAAACATATTAGGAAGGTGTTGGGATGATCACTGGTAAACTTCTTTCCCCTAACAGACTGTTAAATAACAAGTTTAATGCGATTTTTGTTTACTTTTAGTTTCAGCCAGGAGGCTAGGGAGCACCCTATAAATTAAGGTTAAGACAGAAATCTATGTTTAGGACCAGAAGTAAATGAATGAGGAAGTATGAAACGGTGACTTAGATAACGTAGACAGCATTGTTTCCTTCGCCCATTGTGTAAGACCATATGTGACATACGATGAGTAAGCCTAGATCTGCGCAGTTTGGTTTAAAAGCTTTGCATTTTGCACCAACGGAAAAATATCTTCGTCCACGCTCAATTAACGCTTTCCAAATAGCGAGCTTTTGCTCATCTTCAACTATATGAAGTTCTTTAATCAGTAAGGCTTTGATTTTTTGTAGGCTCTCGCGGCAAGCAACTCGTTCCACTGTCACTTGGTGCGCTGCAAGTCTGTCACTGCCTCTCTTATGGAAACAATGCTGTCTACGTTATCTAAGTCACCGTTTCATACTTCCTCATTCATTTACTTCTGATAGGACTTACTGTTTGCGGTCTAAACAGAGTCTAGCTAACTGTTCATATTCCACTGCTCTCTGTTCTTGCTGACTTGTTTGGTCACCACTTTCACCTCCATTCCCTATACCATCACATAATAAAATGAAAATCACACAAAAACATTTCTAACATCTTTAAAAAGTGCCTTAAGACACAATGTAAACTTGATGTATACCGTCAGAAGTCTATGAACAGGCACATTCATAGACTTCTGATACCGTGTATTGATTGGAGAAAAATCACGGTCCTTATTTGCGACTTCTGAAACATATTTCCCTTAAATGACGCCATTGTCATTCGGTGAGGGGAGGAAAACAGGCTCTTTACCCACAGGAAAACCCTGGGGGTGGGGGGGGGGGGGGGGGGGCGTTTCACAAATCCGTCGCAAAGTCACATTGCGATTAATCGCAGTTGCCTTGACTCCGTATCTCTTCACTATAGTATCCATTGGCAACTATGCTTCGTTTGTTTTGTGAAACCAGACCCTGCTCTGAGGTAAAGTAACTTCATACAAAGCATCAAATTGAATGAGTATGCTTTTGATCATCTGACGTTACCGCCCATCGAGAAATCTCACAAGACACAGAACAGTTCTAATAATAAACCCCAAACTTTTAAAAGCATAAAAATCAATCAAATCTGTTTGTTTCATTGGCCATTTCAAATAAGCTATTTATAAACAGATGGAGTTAAAATTATACATCTCTATGATAGCATACACCGTATGTTGCATTTGGACAAGTATTCAAATTAAATATAATTTTCAAATTTTTTTTTCAAAAATAAGTTGATGCATTTTTACCTTTATTTTTGTGTAAATCTGTGACATCTATCAGGGCATTTTCATAAAATAGTTTTTCTGCTTGGATGAAATGGACTGCTTTATCATCTAGAAATCCAGTTAAACTTAATAACTTTCAAAGTGTGAGATCAGATAACAATTTGTTAGATTGAATGATGTTATTAAATGACCATGTGGACTGATAAAAAACCCAAGCAAAGTAGGCAATTTTCATTGTGATCAAAATCACACCACAAAAACTTTAAGTCTGGAAGAACTGACAGTGTTCTGTCTGAACACCTAGCGGTGGTTTGTTATTGTAAACTGAGTACGTAAATATGTATCTAAAAACATAACGTTGAAACTAAACTAGCTACCGGTAAGGTGCCAGGGTGTCAAAGAAACTGTGATTGAAAATATGCACATCTTCCGTCACCAATTGGAAATATCTTCGTATTTGACACCATACAGCTGTACATGTACATATAGATGACATTTGAACATTTTCAACGTCATTTCAATCAACCACGAAGATGCCCTGTCTCAACGTCATTTGTGTATGAATTCACAACAATAGTAATGAACATATCAGATGTCAACTATGACGTCACAGCGCTCAAGCTAATTAGTTTCCGTATCTAAGCTGTGCAGAGAAAAAGATTGGCTTAGATTATTTTAGCTTTTGTGCGGGAAATTTCATTTTGCTTTTGGCTGAGTTCATACACTGTAGGTCACCGTCTATACGTTCTGTAAGTTTTTACAGTCTATAAGTTTTTAAAGAATTTAATTACCAAATAGGAGGCATTGACCTTAAACTTGTCATAAATCAAGACAAAGAAACTCCCTTTGGAATATCTAAATGAACATTAAAATAAAATGTCACCAAAATAATCTTTTTTGAGCCCAAGTCTCAAGCAAGAATTGTCCATACTGTTTGCATGGCTTTGCATTACTTACTCTCATAGGCTCTCCCCAACTTCTCCAATCTTCCTACGCCTTAAAATATTAGACATCTATCAGCTTAATGATCTATCCTCTTTACTCATTGCTCATAACTTCATACATCATCCTTTCCGTTTACCCTTGTCTCAGCAAACACTATTCTCTCTGCAATCTGATATTCATCAATACTCTACAAGATCACGTAGCTACGACCTTTACAGACCATTCCACAACAGTAACCTATTTCTGCATACGCTAAAAGTTAAAAGTCCTCGAGAGTGGAATAAACTTACTGACCACCTAAAATCTATAACATCAACTTCACTCTCTAAACCCAAATAGAAACAATATTTACTCTCCTCGTAAACCATAGCACTGTTATTATATACTAAATGTACATACATTCTCCCAAAAAGCAACATCTCATCTAATTTCCGTCATATTCTAATTGAACTTGTAATTACCTAACAAATTTTGGAACTTTATTCCCGCCAATGTAAACACCAAGGGAAACCAAGTATTTAATGTTAATTTTTATGGTGAATAAATGAAATGAAATGAAAATAATGTTTCGCATGGCGGTGTACAGACTTCACTGTCGTGGATTCTCATTGAAAATCGTATACCAAACGTTGGTATATGTATATGTAATATTGATCTAAAGGATACATTGTTTCTTCTTGTAGTATATATCTGCAATCTGAAGAATAAAAAGACAGGTATTTGCAAAGATAATTTTCCACAGGCAGGGATTTTATTTATTGGATCCTTAAAACATGCATCTCTCACTCTATTTTATCACTTGGACCCCAAAATTGCAATGAGAAGGGTCCCATGGGATGCAAATAAACAGCAAAATATTATACAATAATGCATATTTAAACACTAATTGGACCCCACCTAATGTACATTGTATAGGAGACCCTACTTTTTATCTGATGGGGTCCAATGAACCCCAACATTTTGGGAGCCAGGGAAAACCGTAAATTTCTTTTATTAAAATATTTAAAAAAACTTATATTTAATCGTTGCACTCATGAGAGTTCAGAACAAATATTGGACTAAATGATATTTATGGAAGGTCCATGGTTCCTGGATTTTTTCATTAGTTTGGTTTTTAAAAAAAATTCTGTAAACTTACATTTCTCAAGCATTGAGGCAATAGAGAGAAGGTAGACTCTATCTTCAATCCATTTAAACACCCCAGGTAACATTTCAGGGCTAAGTCAGCCTGACCACTCTGTTCAAATATCAACCCCTTCTGGAAAAGTTCATTGCGACCTTGACCATCCAGTGTTGAGGAATTAAGGTCAAGGTCAGATTCTAAAAAGTGAAAAAAAAAACCAGATTATATTAATCATTGTAATTTTTTTTCTTATACAGCATCAAATAAAGCATTGTCAAAAGTTAATCAGCTGCTGAAATTTCAATATTGTGCTATTGAAAACAAAATATCCAATTTATCAGGTAGTTTTTCTAAGAAGTAGAATGATTGATGTTTTAGTTGCTCAAGATTATCTCCCTTTGATATATGGTGAATTAGAAGGTCTATGGACACCACGGTCAAGAATGTGAGTTGACATAGTGTTTATTTAAGAGTAAATTTTAAACATGTGCATCCCAGTCATTAAAAAAAAATTAATTGGTTGGTGAGTCAATCAAAAGGTGTTTTCTCATTGTATACAAGGCTAGTGGGGACTAGATTGCCGAAGGTGCATTGTACGCATTTTAGATGGTGAAATTCTACTTTTAAATCTGAAAGTAAAAACACAATTATCCTCATTATTTTCTAATTGTGTAAAAAGGGGTATGTACACATGTATCACTTAGACCTTTATACCTAATCATAAGTTGTTGTAGTAAACTACATGTAAAACGCATGACATTTCGTTTTCAAAATATGAATATAATTCAAAGTTATTTGTATTCTATCACAGAAAATACTATTAATTTATACCAATCCCAGACTCAACCAATCGTCTTTATCCATTATTCAGTTTTCCGATACACCTCAAACCTTATATGTATGGAGATTCAGAATGAGAAAAGTGTGAATTTAGGCAGCTTTAACCAAAATACGTACCCAATTCGTCATTGCCATTTTGATCAGTGCTTGATTCTTGGGCATCTTGGCTTAACCCCTCCTCTGTCCCGTTGGGGGTGACCTTCAAACTCTCTCCGACGACAGCAGGCCTGGTTTTAATGTCATTTTCAGTACCACCTGAATCAGTTTCACTTTTCATATTCACCCTTTTTCACCAGCACAGCAACAATATGACCATGACTTCTGAAAAAAAGATTATATCCAATGTGTAAAATCAACATAGATAGCCGACTACCCTGAATTTAATAAATGTTTGAAACTCTCTTTAAACGTGGGTTCCATACTAATGATAACAAATTAAGACATCGCCACGTCCTCAGTTGTTTTTGAACAACACAAGCTTTCGACACCTGTGCCGGTGTCTTCGTCAAGTGTAACATGTAAGCTCGTGTTGTTCAAAAACAACTGAGGACGTGGTGATGTCTTAATTTGTTATCATTAGTACCCTAAATTTGTTACGTAGTCTTTCTGTGTATGGAAGGATGCGCATCAAGTACACATCAATGAGTGTTAACTGTTAACAAGAGTTTCGGGAAACCCAAAATACGCCCGGAAAGGCACAGTAACTGCAGCCATACCAAAACAAATCCTTCCATATTTATTTAAATTTAATTTTCAAAATTCAGAGGAAGGTAGTTGAAGCTTGGTAAAAGGTGATGTAATGTCAACAAAATGAAAGGTTACCACTAAAACCTTTAAAATCCATCTGTATCAAATTTAAAATGGGCTATTTGGATCAAAGATTATTAACAAGATTTGTACTCGGTACAAGTCATCAATTCTCGCTGCTTGTTAAATCGTGATGTTAAACATTGCTTGTTGTCAATATAGTTTTGACTAAAATGTTTCAATTTTTTAGAAGAATAATTTACTAATCATACTTAAACAAATGCAATTAATTGGCAATTTTGCAGCTCACACCAATTCAAGTAGATTTGAAAATTTTTCTCATAAATCATTTTTCTATATTATTTGGCTACAAAAAAAAAAACAGTTGAGCATGGCATGGCCATGTGGTATAGAGGAGTCAGGACCATAAAACTGTCAACACTTGTAGTGATAAGAGACTTTAATAGAGCTTTAGAGTATGTTTAAATAGAGTATCACTATGTAAATAGAACAAGGCTGGGTTACTTATCTCTTTGTCTGTAGATAAAACTTTAATCCTTATATGCATTTTTCATTTGATTAAAACGTTATATATTGATTTAAGAATAGTTTTAATCAATTTAGAAACATTATTGCAATTTGAAAAAATCCTTTTTTGATGAGAATCGGAAAAGTAGTAGCCATTTTATAATTTAAAGGTTATTTTCATGAAAATGAAAGTAAGAATAAAAGGGAATGTACATAATCCAATTATTTGCAATAGTTGATATCATAAACAACTTTTTTACACACTGTCTGTTAATATGGTATGTAACATGAAAGATTTGAAAACATCGGATCATATTTGTTAAAGTTATGGAGAGAAAAAGTAAATATTACATAACCCAATATGGCTGCCATATTACGCAATGTATGACGTCAAAAATAGTTCGCGACACACCTTCCACCCATAAGGTATATACTTAGAAAAAATTGTGCAGATGGAATCAAAACTTTGGAAGTTATGGAGCGGAAGGGAATATTACATAATCCAATATAACTCCCATATTATGTAACCAGTGATGTTAAAAATAGTTTGCGACACACCTTCTACCCATAAGGTATATACTTAGAAAAAATTGTGCAGATGGAATCAAAACTTTAGAAGTTATGGAGCAGAAGGGAAAGCGGACGGCGGACAGCCATACTGCCGGACTTCCGGACTGCCGGAGATGATACCATAATACAGCCCGCTTTTCAAGCCATCCCATTGTCATACCCCAGGTATGATCCTACCATTGTTACAGCAGGCTTTATCGGTCACAGAATTGAGTCATGTCAGGTATGGGTACATTAAATTAGCTGAACTCTGTGGCCAAGGTAGATTGATGATGTGTGGCTAACAGAGCGGGAGGACATATTGAAACATGTAACTCTTTAGAATCACACCATTTTTCTCTGATTTTCTCCTAATTTAAGCAACGCAACAGACCGATACATTCCATTTGATCCTTTAGTTCGCAGTTTCACCTCTCAACCTCCAGATAGAAATCTATTATTGAGTGAAAATATAACCTGTGATGCAATCTTGAACCCTTTGGTTTGTGTTGGGGAATTTTCAATGATGGAAAATATCTTTTCAACATAATGATAAATCTAATGATGGATGTACAATAACTGGTTCCTCTCATTTGGTGACCACTGGACGAAACGGCTCAAACAGCGATCCCATAATTGTGATCCATCTGTGTTGTGGAGAGTTAAAGTTTTACAAAGAACAGCAACTCGGTCACGATTTTAAGCGCACTATAACTGCTCTGATAGCTTTACAGCCTTTTGACTACCGAGGAGGAAAATGGATAGTGTGTGACTAAGAAGAATAAATACAATTTCTTACAGAAATGCATCATGGGTTCGAATCCAACTCCGACCAAATAAAAATTGAACAAGCCAAGTAGCTAGCAGGTCCCCCGCCATATTTGTTGTTTGGAAACTAGTTGCTCATTATACATTGGATATAATCACCATATATATGATGTTCAATGATTGTGGGAGTGTGGTCTGATTTATGTAAATTGACCAAGGTCTCTCTAAAGTGTCTCTATATACCAAAAATGAAAGATCTGCATTTAGCAGTTAAGCTATGGCGTTCACAAGCCAATTCCAGAATTTTGACGTCTATGACCTCTGTGACCTAAAAATATAGGTTGACATCCCCGAAAATTGACCAAGGTCTCCCTAATGTGTCTCTATATACCAAAAATGAAAGATCTGCATCTAGCAGTTCTTAAGCTATGGCGTTCACAAGCCAATTCCAGAATTTTGACGTCGATGACCTCTGTGACCTAAAAATATAGGTCGGCATCCCCGAAAATCAAACTTTACCAAGGTCTCTCAAATGTGTCTTTATATACCAAAAATGAAAGATCTGCATATTGTGGTTCTTACGCTATCGCGTTCACAAGCAAATTTCAGACTTTGACCTCGATGACCTTTTTGACCTAAAAAAAAAAGGTCGACATCCCCGAAAATCGAACTTGACTAAGGCCTCTCCAGTGTGTCTTTATATACCAAAAATGAAAGATCTGCATCTTGTGGTTCTTAAGCTATCGCGTTCACAAGCAAATTTCAGACTTTGACCTCGATGACCTCTGTGACCTAAAAAAAAAAGGTCGACATCCCCGAAAATCGAACTTGACCAAGGTCTCTCTAATGTGTCCCTATATACCAAAAATGAAAGATTGGCATCTTGCGGTTCTTAAGCTATTGCGTTCACAAGAAATTGGGACGGACGGAAGGACGGACGGAAAGACGGAAGGACGGAAGGACGAACGGGCAGCATTTCCAAGTCAAAAAGACAAAAAATTCTGAGTGGAGTTTTCACTCTGTCGACGTATGTCATTGTGGAAGAGTTGCCAGGTACTCGCCAAAGGTCGGGGATTTCATCCTGACAAACAGCCCAGTTTCCTCTCATACTTAACCTGGCAACGTTCCTCCCATATAAGTAAAATAATCTTGAGTGCGGCGTAAAACATCAATCAATATTACGGAAATGAGACACAGAGGAGGAGCATACGGTATATATATTATATAATATAGAATTTAGAAAGTATAAATAAAAATATGATAATTAAAAAAGCATTTAATAACTTCTTATATTAATATCTATACTTTTTATATACCTGATCTACCTGACCGTCAAAGTAAGTAAACCAGGATAGAGACACATGTGTGCGGCTACTGATGACCCATCTTTTTATAACTAATGAAAGCCGAAAAAAAAAGTACTAGTCTGTACTTTACTATTAGCAATAACAGATATTTTAGTATTTAATTTACATTAAAGACCGGCAAAGTTTTATATTTTGATATGCTATGCAAGTAAAACCAGGATAGAGTCACACAAGTGCGGCTACATGAGTTGTCGTTGTAACACTTTCTACATCAGTCATCATGTAACTTGTAAGACCAAGGCTGAAACTTTCGAGAGCCAATACAAATTCCATAATAATGGCACTCATGAATATTCACGAACAAAATACATTAAGAGGACTGCATAGCATATCAAAATATAAAACTCTTAAAAAAACTTACGCTAGCTTATGTTTTTTTTTTCTCTCTAGAAATCAATCCAGAATAGATTCATGGCCTGTCAAAGTTTGTGTACAAACTCGTTCTTCGGTGATCACGGAGATGCGGAGTTTTTCGTTTTGTTTCAGAAGTACCTAGGGCCTCGTACATTTTCTTTATTATTGCCTTCTTTGACGTTATGGAAATGTAAGAGTTTTGGCAAAGACCGAAGTAGGGAGACTGTAAAGTGTATGTTGGTGAAAATGAACAGGGAAACTGTCACATGAGTCGAGATTGAACAAAACAAACGACTTATACCCACAGCCACAGTGCTAAATTTTTGTCTCCCTGTCTTTAGTGTTTGGCGGGAACTTCTAGCTCACTCACAACAGAAAGCTCACTGGTTGCAAGGGACCAAACATGGACGTATGTCTGTGTTATATTTATAATTGTCTAACTGACTTTGTTGATGAAACTTTTGTTGTAACTTGTAATTTGTATAAATTTGTAAATAGCGTAACTACTAACAGTATTACTGTCAGTGTCAGTAACTGTCACTGTCAGTAACACTAACAGTGAGTTCCAAGTTACCTGTTTCCCTGATATCCCAACTCTGTGGCCGAAGTATATTGATGATGTATTGGCCACACATCATCATTATACTTTGGCCACATCTCCAGCTAGCCACACTCGTGTCTCTATCCTGATTTACTTACTTTGCCGGTCAGGTAGAGCCACACATTAAACCGCCATTATAAGGGTGAGATAACTCGTGTAACCCCATTAGGCCAATTTTTATGCTATGCTTTTCAAAGAGCGATTTTACAGTTTAACAACGGATTTCGAAGAAATCAACTGGTTCAGTGAAAAGAGGAATGTTTCAAAGATGTTACAGGCTGTAATAGCTGAAAGGTAGTTGAGATTAAGGATAGTTAAGACTTAGCTTAAATCTGGCACGCGAATTTCTCTGACATATTTCATTTAAAAGCTGTAGCTACAGCTACCTTGTTTTATAATGTGATAAGATCAGTATGGAGATGACTATTCTGATTTAACTTGAGGAATTATATATCATGGTCAAAACCTTGGACTAATATGAAAGGGACTGGAAACGCTTTTGTATTACAGCCAGTCTACTCGCTACAGTTTGGCTCATTATTGTCTCTCTCAGACACCCTGTGAGGGCATTCCGATCCGCCCCGAGATTTGTTGAAACCTGTGTTGTGTGTTCCGATTCAGTCCGAACCTTGCCGATGTGGTGGATATATGGATGCATGCCTAATTATAGGTTAGCAACAGAAAACAATCGCCATTTTGACTATTCTGACATTTCAAATAGACATGCACAGCCTATATACCCACGACATTGGTAAGGTTCGGAATGAATCGCAATACACAGCATGGGTTTCAGCTATTCTGGGGACGGATCGGAATGTCCTCACGGGGTGTCTGAGACAAACAATAGCGAGCCAAACTGCAGCAAGTAGACTGGTTGTAATACAAAGACGCTTCTAATCCCTTTCATATTAGTCCCAGCCAAAACATACATAGACTGAATAACTGTTCAGAAGGTTTCATCTGTTACGGCCAATGTAGATTTTATTTTCAACAATGAGGGTATTCAAACAAGGAAAGGTTGTCTGAAAACATTAGAATCTCTACATTTGCAAATCTCCACCCTCACATTCATTTCAAAGAGTAGGCCTACTGGGGGCATCTCACTCCCCTCAGTCCGACACAGGCCTCCTATTGATGAGGTAAGGGTTTGAATTCCAATGAGACCAAATAAAAATTTAAAATATTTCTGAGTGGATTTTTCACTCGAGTTGCCAGATACTCGTCGAAGGCTGGACATTTTTTTTCACATCCCCACCCATCTAAGTCTCTGATCGTCTGAAATCACTTTCTGGACCCTTGCATGTTGATTAGGGATCGTCATTACCCTCCCCCATTTTCCAAAACGTTTCGCAGGCCCTGGGATTTATATGTGCCCTTTTCTTATCCGCCTCTGAGTGGTCAGGACAGTGAAATACAAATATGATCCTCTCCAATTGGCCCAAACGGCTATTATTTCGTCTATGAATATATATTCATCCCCTGAATTCCCTTTTGCCTTCTTGAGTCTCAAACTTCTTGGCATTGGCATATGGGATCAGAATAAAAAAAAAATGAAAAACAATTTTAGAGCCAGAAACCTGGATGGAAAGAAAAGTGACACTACGACTAAAACTGAATAATTTATTTCATTTTATTCCAGAACAATTAACACCCACAAGTTTTATTGAACTATTCATACATGTAGTCGAGAATGCAGAGTTTCCTCTAAAAACTTTTTTTTTTGTTGAACCACATGACTTAAACAGCCTTAAAAAAGAGAAAATGTGTTCTTGAGGAAAATATGTGTCAAATATTTAAAAATTTCTAACTTAAAGACTTCAAAAAAGGATTTTTTAAAGTACTGTTTTAAATTTTAAAAAATCTCGTGTTTAATTTCAGAAATCGGAAGAGTCCAGTATAGTTAGTTTGGACGATGATGATTCGACGGATTTCTACGTTCACACTGTGAATCAACATGAGGTGAAATCATCCTCCGACGAGGAAGTTGGGAAGAGAAAGTTCTGTATACATCGGCCAATCCACATCATTTTTTTCATCACCGTTTTCATCATACTTATCGCCATGCCGATTATCACCAGTATTTTTGTTATTCGCTCCAGCGAAGAGAGAATTGAACGGCTTAAAAGCAGACCTAAGAAGTGTCAAAATGATTGTTTGTAAGTTGGGTTTTTTTTCATTTAAAGTGGCATTGATTGCAAAATCTCAACTTTTGTTTATAAATTCAGATTGCCAAGACTATTTGAAAGTTTATCGATAAATGCAAAATTTACTCTAAAATAAAAAAGATATCCACGGAAGTTGGGCAAACAGAGCCAATGTTTGAAAAGTAAACAGGACGATAAAATGTCCACACATGTGTTCTGCTTTTAATCACTTTTTCAACTGACTACTACATTACATGTATCGTTAAAAATCTTTCAACTTTTACTTTTTGAGAAAAATTTTGTTCTAACGAATAAAAACTCAACTTTTGGCAGCTCATGCCACTTTAATTTGAGACTATCAAGTCCTTTGAAAGTTTGAAATATAAAGTTATGGTTACTGAATAAGTCAATAACCTGCACTGATTGCCCCGGAACGAAATTCCGGACCAGGGTGAGAATCACTCTAATTCAGTAATTTCTTTGATGATGATTGCAACAAGCTAATTTTCTGACTGGGTTTTCACTCGAACGACCTATGTGGGATGGTTGCCAGTTACCAGCGGAAGGTCGTGGGTTTCCTCCGGGCACAGAGCCCGGTTTCCTCCCACAATAAAACTGGCAAGTGAAATAATCTTGAGCGCGGCGTAAAACACCAAACAATCAGCAACAAGCTATGGTTAGTGGGAGTCAAAAACAATTTGATTTTATAACACTGGTTTCATATACTTTTTTTAGACTGACTCTCGTAGAAAGTATTCCAGAAAACTTGACCTACCCTGCGGGATCACCCAACCATAATTCAACATACCAAGGGCTGATAACTCTGCTCAATAGCGCCCGCTCAACCATTGAAATCGCTTCATTTTATTGGACTTTACAGAGTAATGATGTTCATCCTTCAGACCCTTCTTCTTGGCAGGTAGACCTTTTTACAATTTTATATTTACATAGATGCTTTCACCGTAAAGCGGCATGAGCTACCAAAATGTTTATATTTTAACGTTAAAACAGAATGTTGATATTATTGGCTATTTTCCTCAAGACGTATAATGCAGAAGCTTTTTAGTGCTTCTAGTCTCTAGAATGAACTATAAAGTATTGTTTTGAACCAACTTTGGCTTAGAATGAATGAATGGTCGTCCCGGTTATTTAAATTTTGTTTACTTTTCGAACACGTTTTCTGTTCGTACAGGCCACATACTGTATGGATGTTCCTCATTCCAACGTCAATCATTTAGTTTTTCGATGGCCTTTAAAACCTGTTACTGTTGTGCCAATCAGAAATTATGAAAAAAGTGTGAATTTTGGCAGCTCATGCCACTTTATGGGGGATCTTGGTGGTCAGGGTCACATCAACGCAAAAGGTTTACATCTGCGGGCTAGAATCCCAGTTCAAACAAAAAACCAATAATAAAAAAAACCCCTCTTGAATGCTTTTTTTTCAGCCAGTCGTCCTATATTGGAAGGGTTGCGAGGTACGCGAGACAAAGGCTTTGTTTACTCCCTCAGTCCGACACAGGCCTTCCATCGATACGGTCCAGGTTTGAATCCCTCTCAGACCAAATAAAACAGTGGATGTTTCACTTGATTGCTGTACATGTATATGGAAGAGTTGCCAGGTGCTTGTGTGGAAGGTTGGGGATTTCCTCTCACAGTAAACCTGTCAACGCAGCCATATTAGTGAAATAATGTTGAGTGCGGTGTAAAACACCAATCAAAGTTTCTTCAAGTTCTCAAAATCTGTCGATATCTTTTTACCAAGCTCTATCTTCGTTCATATTTTAAGGATAGGATTGAAAATTAGCTGGTATACTCAATGCCAAGTTGTTGTGCAGGTCACTTTTCTTGGTGATGTTGATTATATTTTTTACAGGTAATGCTCTTTGATCATCAAATTTTGCTGATAACTGAGGGACGTCTGGATTCATATTTTGTGAATTACTTTGAAACCGGATTGGTATATACCCAATACTAGGCAACTGTGCCGTGTCAGTTTTCTCCATGATGTTGATAAATTTTTAGGATAATTGTTTTTTATTCTTCTTTCTTCTAGTTTGTTCTAGCATATATATACATGTAGGATAGGGGAGCATCCATCAGTTTTATTGATACTTTTTTGTTTGTTTTTTTTTTAATGTTAATATTTTTGTCACATTACAGGGCCAGCAGTTATTTGATAGTGTGTTCAAGGCAGGGCAAATTTGGGGGATCAAAATATTGACAAGATATTTTAAGAATGTTTTTGCCACACTTTTGACATGGCCAGCAACTATTTGATACTCTGCACTGCGCAGCATCAATTAGATTTCAATTTTGTTTAAAGTTAATATTTTTGTTGCATTTCAGGGTCAGCAGATATTTGATAGTCTGTATAAGGCAGGGAAATATCGAGGAATCAAGATCAAAATTGCCCAGAACAAAGCTTCTAAACTCTACCCCCAGCTTGATACTAGGATATTGGCTGATCAAGGTACGAACAAACACATATTTTTTCTAATATACTGAACTGCAAAAGAAATGTCACCCTATTCAAATATTGCTAAATGCACATATTATCATAATTTTCAATAATTTTTCTCTTTTGATATCCTTGCTAGACCTGGTTTGAAGCCAGTGTTCAGGAAAGTTTGGTTTCTGATCATGTTACTAACATGCAAAACACGTCATCAAAGCACAGTTACTAAAGTAATGATGGGGTGTTTTTTCGGTTTGTTTTGCATGAAGGTCACAATGCACGTGTGTTGCGAGGTGTCATCCTATAAAAAAAATCACCACGCATGCACTGAATCATTCAAAGTTTTACACTAGTGACATGCCACGAGAGCAGAGAGACCAAGCCTTGGGAAGACTTCATGCTGACCAGATTGCAAGACCTGTGGCAAACCACTTCAATGTTCATGTCTGAACAATATACCGCCTGCAGCAACGAGGTCAAGCCACTGGAAGCACAGCAGACTGTCCTGGTAGTGGAAGACCGCCCGTAACAATGTTGAGGCAAGATCGACAGATTGTCAGTCAACACCTGCAAAACCGCTTCGCTACAGCTGCGGAAACTGCAAGGACAACCATTGGCAATCACCAGAGACCAATCGGCAACGACATGGTGCACAGGCGTTTGGGGCAGGCAAATGTCAGTTGTCACAGGCCTTACAGGGGTCCTATCCTCACTGTTCGACATCACCGTGCTGGTCTGCAATGGGCCACACAGCATCGGAATTGGCGTCACCGGGAGTGGAGAACTGTAGTCTTCTCCGATGAAAGCCGATATTGCATCTCGACAGTTGATGGGCGATTGAGAGTGTGGAGTAGATGAGGGAAACGTTTTGCAGATGAGTGTGTTCTGGAAAGAGACGCAGGGGGGGGTCCCAGCATTATGGTATGGGGTGCTATAGCACTGAATCAAAAATTAGGCCCTATGGTGTTCCAGAATGTTGGTCCTGGTAGAGGAAATGGTGTAACAGCTGCCCGCTACATCGATCAGGTGCTGAGACCCTTCATCTTTGCCTCATTTTCCTTGCCATGCAAATCATGTCTTCCAGCAGGACAACGCACGAGCCCATACTGCCAGAGCAGCGAGAGACTTTCTCCGTCAAAACAACATACAGACTCTTCAATGGCCTGCTCTCAGTCCAGACTTGAATCCGATAGATTAGCCAAGGCCGACAACTGCAGCTGAACTCACTCAGGCGTATCACAGAGTTTGGGCCCAAGTTCCTATCATCTTTATCAATCGTCTCTTCCACTCAATGTTCAGACGATGCAACGCTTTAATCAACGCCCATGGTGGTCATACACATTATTGACTTCCAGATCGCACTGTGGCGCCACCTGTCCTCACTTTCACTTGAAATTCTCTAACATTTGTCTGCCAATGATGATGATCCATCCTGTCAAATTTGGAATAATTCCGTTAAGAAGTGTGTTGTTTACATCTATTTGAAATACACTGATTATCAATATCCAAAAAGGAGTGACGTTTTTTTTGCGGTTCAGTATATTATAATACTTAAGTTTTTGGACGCCAAACGTATAAATAACATTTTATGTGATGTGTTTTTTTGTCTGTTTGCCCTTAGCTGGAGCCCAAGTTAGATCTCTTGATTTTGACAAATTGCTGGGAGCAGGGATATTGCATACCAAAATGTGGCTTATTGACCGAAAACATTTCTATGTTGGCAGTTCCAATCTAGACTGGAGGTCACTGACTCAGGTAAGTGTCATCTATATGTGCAAGGATTATCAGGTACTTGCAGAAAGTCAAGGTTTCCGCTGGGAAAAAAGCGTGTTTTCCTTAATACACATTAAGCCCGACAATGCTTCAATAGAAGGGAAATAATCATGAGTACGTCGTCAAACATCAATCAATCGGGTGTCCAAAACCATCCATTTCAACAATGTGTTGTTACTCAAGATTAATTTGACCGTTTTTTGTGTATCTTAAAGGATAAATGATAAGTTTTAAACAATACCTCCTTTTTTGTTATAAATTTGTTCAAGAACATAAAGTGTACAAACCTGGCCTAAAAGGAAATAAAATTACGGGCACAGAACCTACAAAATTCAAGCTATTGTTTTTCTCTCTACAACTTTTATAAGGAAATTAATTAGCTTAGCGCCGAGACGTCATAGTTGACATCTGATATGTACATTACCATTATTGTGATGTCATGCACGACCGACGGTGAGTCAGGGCGTCTTCATGAATGGTTGAAATGGCGACGAGCGCATTCAAATGTCAAGTATGACGTCAAATACGAAGATATTCCCGATTGATGACAGAAGATATAGATATTCTCCATCGCTTTTTCTATGACGTACTGAGACCGTATAGGAAGTTTGTTTTGTTTCAACATTATGGTTTTAAATACCTATTTAGTTCATTTACTGTCACAAATCACTGCTAGGTGTTCAGAAAAAGCTTGACATTTATCCTTTAAAGAGCAGGTGTACTGCAGATTCTACAATATAAAATAATGCAATAAATTGATGTAGTCCTTCAGTCCATTTTTGTGCCAAAGTGAAAGACTACTCCGGTAAGTGCGTGATTGGATGTGTAAGTGGAAATTGCCGAATGAGGCTATGGTTTATCGGGCATCAAGAAGAGTGATCAAGTTAATTTTCCAGTCAGAAATGTTTCCATTTTTGGGGTTATTAGAGAGTGCCACTTTTACCAAATCAGGGTAACCAATTGTGCTACGACTGTGAATGATTCAGTTCCATCTCATCATTTGTAGGGGGATTGCTAAGTACAAACAAACTAATGCCACCATGAGTGTATCATACATGTAGATACGAATTTATTATTAATTGTGATTGTTATCGTTTAAGCTCTGATTTAAATGGTAAATATCAACATTTTTACATGCACATTTTCTTTAAGGTTAAAGAACTTGGGGGCGTTGTACAGAACTGTAGTTGTATGGCAGAGGATATGGGCAAGATCTTTGATGTTTACTGGTATCTTGGCGACAGCGCATCCGTGCCGCCCCATTGGCCACCTTCCTACAATACTAATATCAACTCGTCCAAACCTGCAGAAATTACATACAATGGCTTTCCAGCTTCTACTTATCTTTCTGTAAGTTTTCTGGATGGCTTACATTTTGGGGGGATTTTTTTCCTTGGTATCAGTCTAAAGTCGAATGCTTGTGTCCCTTTTAAAGTAAATTGTTAAAAACTGAAACGTCTATCATTCCGTAGTTAGTGTTTCCAAATGCAAGTCCTACTTTTGACACATTCAGACGTCCTTTAGGTGGAAGGGGGGGGGGGGGACTCTGTGGCTCAGTAGGTAGAGCGTTGGATGCTCAATCCGAACAGCCTTCCACCAATGGGTCGCGGGTTTGAATCCCACTCAGTCCAAAAAAATTGGAAAATTTTCTCACTAGGTTTTCACTTGAACGACCTATGTGGGATGGTTACCAGTTACCACTGGAAGGTTGTGGGTTTCCTCCAGGCATAGATCAATAATCTGGAGCGTGGCGTTAAACACCAAACAATCAATCAATCAATCCTTTAGGTGGGTCATATGAGAAGGGGTGCGAAATTGGGGCTTTTCTCCTGGCACAACCAGATTTCCTGCCACTGAACTGGCTAATTATTTGTCATAGTTACGAAGAGTATACAATTGGAGCTTTTCGTTGATTTTTGGAGTACCATGCAACAAGGTTCCCTTGAGGTTATGTAGAGACATAGAGCGTAACACAAAGTGATATGAGAAAAGTAGCGACTTTACGATGTCACCAAACTGTCACCAATGTGATGGCGTACCGATATTTAGGTCTTATGTTTTCACACAAAAAAAATGTTAAATGTTTGGAATT
Organism: Lepidochitona cinerea; assembly: GCA_963971465.1. NCBI lineage: Eukaryota > Metazoa > Mollusca > Polyplacophora > Chitonida > Tonicellidae > Lepidochitona > Lepidochitona cinerea. The sequence continues at coordinate 16,257,703 of OZ020554.1, forward strand.
GTCAATTTTGAAATGTAGACACAGCCAAATTACAATCAATTACAGAATTTTTGAACATCACAGCAGAAATTCAAAGGGCCTTCAGTCAAGTGCGCAATGAAGCGTTAAGTTCACACTACATCCCTACTTTTAGAGAGTAAATAAAACAGGAGTTTATATCAGCGTCAATTATTGGGTTTTTTAAAGGGGCATGAGCTGCCAAAATTCACAGTTTTTTCATAACTTCTGATCGTCAAGACAGTAAGAGGCTTTGAAGGCTATCGAAAAACTAAATGATTGGCGTTGGAATGAGAAAAATCCATACAGTATGTGGCCTGTATGAACCGAAAACGTGTTCAAAAGTAAACAAAATTTAAATAACCGGGACGACCATTCATTCATTCTAAGCCAAAGTTAGTTTAAAACAGTACTTTATCGTACATTTTCGAGACTTGAAGCATTAAAAAGCTTCTGAATTCTACCTCTTGAGAAAAATAGCCAATAATTTCAGCATTCTGTTTTAACGTCAAAATATCAACATTTTGGCAGCTCATGCCCCTTTAAGGTATATGTACTTAAAACCCTCAACTTTGGAATTTATAATTTTTTGGCTGTTCATGCCACTTTATGGGAGGCTCAGTTGGCTCCAAATCCGACAAAGGCCCTCCAATGAGGGGGTCGCATGTTTCCAAGTCTAAGAATCATTAGGTACTCGCTGAAAGTCAGGTGTTTAACCTGAGCAACAAGTTCAGTTTCCTCCCCCACTAAACCTTGCAGTACCACCATATAAGCTAAATACTGTGTGGCATAAAACATCAATCAATCAACCACACTTTTTATCTATTCGTATAAATTATTATTGCTACATGTGCATTTCCCCAGAGTTCCCCAGCTAGTTTCTGTCCTGAGGGTCGAACTGTTGATATAGATGCCATCCTCAAGGTTATTCGAGATGCTCAGGAGTTCGTCTATATCGCTGTCATGGATTATCTCCCTGTAATAGTCAACTATAACGGGAAACCTGACAAGTAAGTCGGTTAAATCACAGTGGCGTAAATCCCCATTTAGCCCTTCACGATTCATTGCCAAAGTGGTAACCCATTGTGTGGCTTATATAGATTGATTGATTGATGTTTAAGCGGCACTCAAGATTATTTCACTGATATGACGGCATTGTCAGGTTTAGTGGGGGAGAAAACTGGGCTCTTTCCGTAGGAAACCCATGACCTTCAGCGAGTTGCGGGCAACTCTTACACATATGGCAATAAAAAAAATTGATCCAAATTTTTTTAATTTGTACTTGTTCTGAGTGATTTGAACCTACGCCACATTGATGGAAGGCTTGTGTTGGACTGGGGGACTATCACTCTGTCAACTGAGCCCCTCACTTAAACAGAATCATGGAGAAAAACATAACTGCATGATCTGAACTTCTAACAATTTATGATCAGGACTTAAAGCTGTATATGAACTAAATGTTGATTTGTAAAACAAGTTGAAACAAAACCTTTACGTTAGCTGGATTGTAGTCAAAAAAGGAAAGAGGAGAAAATATGCATATTATCCGTAACTATTCGGTGTAACTTAATGCTGCGTAATCACACACTGTCACACTGGAGAGTGGTGGTGTGATACACTACAGGGCTTGTGGATGATATTAATCTTCTTGGTACCTGTTTAAACTGAACACTTAAAAAGGTATCACTTATATTATTAGTTACACAGTCTGTGTGTGACCCAATACGGAAATATATGGGGTTAGTAAAATCAGTTTTTACTCACCCCATATATTTCCGTATTGGGTCACACACAGACTGTGTAACGAATTTATCCCGCTGAAGACCCTTCCTTAGCTCCGACGCTTGTCTGGTTGGTAGTTTTTGACTCTTAGCGAAGGTGTTTAGGCCTACAACTCAGCCGAATTATATGCGCGATACCGCTACGGCGATAGTTCTACTCAGTTCTGGCCACTAGACTAACCAGGTAACCTACATTCATCAGATCTTGGGATAAGTACGCTTGCTATTCTCTGATAAAGGTTTCCACGGCGCCTAAAACTATAGCCATGCACATCGATATGTTCTGTTTGTATTTTTAATTACCGGTATGTCGATTCACTTTAGCAGACGTGCACATTCTGTCGCAGCGTGTATTCAGGGGCAAGTAACTCTAGGTAACCCGATACGAACTCGGTCTGCCTGATACGGAAAAATATCACGTCTCCACGTGATCGATGACGTCCAATCAAATGCAAGTATTTTGTCTGATGCGGGATAAATATATATATATATCTAACACTTAACTTCAAAATTACTACTTTAATGTCCCAAAAATAATTGTACAAAGTGTACTTCTGGAATTCTGTTCTTTTACAAATCTATTTATTTCAAGTAAAGCTATCCTACTTTATATTTTATTAGGTTCTGGCCCATAATTGATGATGAACTAAGGAAAGCGGCGTTTGAAAGACAAGTGGAAGTTCGTCTTCTTGGTAGTCTTTGGCCACACACACCACCAGCGATGGGAAAATTTTTACGCTCGCTAGCAGACATCAGTGGAACTGGAGCTGGCAGGGTGTATGTGGTAAGTTTTATGCCACAGTTGTAGTCTAGTTACAATGGACCCTTTCAGGTTAGAATGACGTTTTTTTGACGTTCGAATTGTATGGCATTGGCGTCATTTCTGTGTTGCAGTAGCTGTGACACGCCCCTTTTGCATTGCGTCATAGACGAAATGAGCACGATTCCTACGTCAGATTGATCCAAAAACTCAATTAAGCGTCATTTTGCCATACAGTGAGGCGGGAAAAGAGCCACCAAAACTTGATAAATGCCACCATATAAGTGAAATAATATTGGCATAAAACATGGTTCAGTCAAGTTAACTATTCATATTTGAAAAGCACCACTGAGATTGTAAACTGTCAAAATTTATGGTTACATGTATCATTTAATTTGGTCTGAACTTATGAACTTATAAATCTTTTATTCTGTTAAACCCTTTCTCTTTCTACTGCAATTTTTTCGAAATGTTATAGGGAAAGGCATCTTTTTATCAATCCTATAATGACTTTTCTATGGGTTTTTTTCATCGCAGAAATTTTTCAAAGTACCAATATATACAGAAGCCCAAGCTCGAATACCATTTGCCAGAGTTAATCACAATAAGTACATGGTGACAGAAAAATCAGCTTATATAGGTTGGTATGATACTTGAGTTTTGGTTAATTGAATACTTGGGTTTCCTGTGGCAAGTCTCTGTAGGATAAGGCTCCCAGGAATGACTAATCAGGATTTCATCTGGCTTCTGAATGATATCACCCCTCAGACTTTCACATACCCCCTGTAAGATATTGCCTCCAAGGACCCACAGGCTTTTATATGGCATCTGTAAGATATCACCCTAAGGACTCTCATGCTTTCACTTGCCCTCTGTAAGATATCACCCTAAGGACTCTCATGCTTTCACTTGCCCTCTGTAAGATATCACCCTAAGGACTCTCATGCTTTCACTTGCCCTCTGTAAGATATCACCCTAAGGACTCTCATGCTTTCACTTGCCCTCTGTAAGATATCACCCTAAGGACTCTCATGCTTTCACTTGCCCTCTGTAAGATATCACCCTAAGGACTCTCAGACTTTCACTTGCCCTCTGTAAGATATCACCCAAAGGACTCTCATGCTTTCACTTGCCCTCTGTAAGATATCACCCTAAGGACTCTCATGCTTTCACTTGCCCTCTGTAAGATATCGCCTCCAAGGACTCTCATACTTTCACTTGTCCTCTGTAAGATATCACCCTAAGGACTCTCATGCTTTCACTTGCCCTCTGTAAGATATCACCCTAAGGACTCTCATGCTTTCACTTGCCCTCTGTAAGATATCACCCTAAGGACTCTCATGCTTTCACTTGCCCTCTGTAAGATATCACCCTAAGGACTCTCATGCTTTCACTTGCCCTCTGTAAGATATCACCCTAAGGACTCTCATGCTTTCACTTGCCCTCTGTAAGATATCACCCTAAGGACTCTCAGACTTTCACTTGCCCTCTGTAAGATATCACCCTAAGGACTCTCATGTTTTCACTTGCCCTCTGTAAGATATCACCCTAAGGACTCTCATGCTTTCACTTGCCCTCTGTAAGATATCACCCTAAGGACTCTCATGCTTTCACTTGCCCTCTGTAAGATATCACCCAAAGGACTCTCAGACTTTCACATGCCCCCTGTAAGATATCACCCTAAGGACTCTCATGCTTTCACTTGCCCTCTGTAAGATATCACCCTAAGGACTCTCATGCTTTCACTTGTCCTCTGTAAGATATCACCCAAAGGACTCTCAGACTTTCACTTGCCCTCTGTAAGATATCACCCTAAGGACTCTCATGCTTTCACTTGCCCTCTGTAAGATATCACCCTAAGGACTCTCATGCTTTCACTTGCCCTCTGTAAGATATCACCCTAAGGACTCTCAGACTTTCACTTGTCCTCTGTAAGATATCACCCTAAGGACTCTCATGCTTTCACTTGCCCTCTGTAAGATATCACCCTAAGGACTCTCATGCTTTCGCTTGCCCTCTGTAAGATATCACCCAAAGGACTCTCAGACTTTCACTTGCCCTCTGTAAGATATCACCCTAAGGACCCTCCAGCTTTCACTTGTCCTCTGTAAGATATCACCCTAAGGACTCTCATGCTTTCACTTGCCCTCTGTAAGATATCACCCTAAGGACTCTCAGACTTTCACTTGTCCTCTGTAAGATATCACCCTAAGGACTCTCATGCTTTCACTTGCCCTCTGTAAGATATCACCCTAAGGACTCTCAGACTTTCACTTGCCCTCTGTAAGATATCACCCAAAGGACCCTCCAGCTTTCACTTGTCCTCTGTAAGATATCACCCTAAGGACTCTCAGACTTTCACTTGCCCTCTGTAAGATATCACCCTAAGGACTCTCATGTTTTCACTTGCCCTCTGTAAGATATCACCCTAAGGACTCTCATGCTTTCACTTGCCCTCTGTAAGATATCACCCTAAGGACTCTCAGACTTTCACTTGCCCTCTGTAAGATATCACCCAAAGGACTCTCATGCTTTCACTTGCCCTCTGTAAGATATCACCCTAAGGACCCTCAGACTTTCACTTGCCCTCTGTAAGATATCACCCTAAGGACTCTCATACTTTCACTTGCCCTCTGTAAGATATCACCCTAAGGACTCTCAGACTTTCACTTGCCCTCTGTAAGATATCACCCTAAGGCCTCTCATGCTTTCACTTGCCCTCTGTAAGATATCACCCTAAGGACTCTCATACTTTCACTTGCCCTCTGTAAGATCATCCTCGGATACCCAGGGTTAAATTCTCAACAAGCTCACATTTTACCCCTGGGCCAACTGTGATTTAAAGCCTCGTTTTCTGGGAACGCCCATTTACTGTCGGGCCAATCAAAAATTCTCTTCAAAATGTTGAAACTCTTCAGCTTATGAGAACGTTTATCAAACTGAAGTGTAAATCGAAGAGTCTGCCATCTTTGTTTTGAACACTGCTTGGATGCTTACATAACGCCGATTCTGATTGGTGAAATTTCCGCCACAGTGGCGGAACCAATAAAAGTCTACATGCATATTAAATTAGAAACGACAGATTTGGTTCTACTTGTCCCACGGGTAAAGTGAACGTGAGCGTAAGTTTTAATCGTGGGTTCCTACGATGCTGTAAGATATGCCTCCAAGGACCCTCAGGCTTTTACATGTCATCTGTAAGATATCACTTTCAATGACCCTGGGGGCCTCAGTGGCTTAGTAGGTAGAGCATTGGACACTTAATCCGAACAGCCTTCCACCAATGGGTCGCGGGTTCGAATCCCACTCAGTCCCAAAAAAACAATTTGAAAATTTTCTGACTGGGTTTTCACTCGAACGACCTGTCAGATGGTTGCCAGTTACCAACGGAAGGTTGTGGGTTTCCTCCGGGCATAGAGCCCGGTTTCCGCCGGCAATAAAACTGGCAACACCATATAAGTGAAATAATCTTGAGCGTGGCGTAAAACACCAAACAATCAATCAATCAACCAAGGACCCCTAGGCTATCACATGCCCCCTTTAGGATATCACTGATGAGATAAGCTTATAAGATCCTTTGAAGGTCAAGGTTGCAGTTGGCCTCTGTAAGATATCACATTTTGTAAGCACAGGTCAGACTGCTCGACCCTCTGGTAGATTTCACCCCAATGTACACTCAGAAGACTAGTATATCTTGCCTCTGGAAGACCGCTTACAGGAACCTTGGAAGGTCAGGGTTTCATCTGCTCTTTGTAAGACATCACCCCCAGAAGGTCAGGGTTTCATCTGCCCTTTGTAAGATATCACCCCCAGAAGGTCAGGGTTTTATCTGCCCTTTGTAAGATATCACCCCCAGAAGGTCAGGGTTTCATCTGCTCCTTGTAAGATATGACCCCCAGAAGGTCAGGGTTTCATCTGCTCTTTGTAAGACATCACGCCCAGAAGGTCAGGGTTTTATCTGCCCTTTGTAAGATATGACCCCCAGAAGGTCAGGGTTTCATCTGCTCTTTGTAAGACATCACCCCCAGAAGGTCAGGGTTTCATCTGCCCTTTGTAAGACATCACCCCCAGAAGGTCAGGGTTTCATCTGCTCTTTGTAAGACATCACGCCCAGAAGGTCAGGGTTTTATCTGCCCTTTGTAAGATATGACCCCCAGAAGGTCAGGGTTTCATCTGCCCTTTGTAAGATATCACCCTCAGAAGGTCAGGGTTCCATATGCTCTTTGTAAGATATGACCCCCTGAAAGTTAGGGTTTCATCTGCCCTTTGTAAGATATCACCCTTCATGGTTTCATCTGCCCTTTGTAAGATATCACCCCCAGAAGGTCAGGGTTTCTTTCGTCCTTTGTAAGATATCACCCCCTGAAGGTTAGGGTTTCATCGGACACCTCCAATAAACCCCCAAAAGCCCCCCACCCAGGTTAGGGTCTCGTCTGCCCTTGGTAAGATATAAACCCCCAAAAGCTTAGGGTTTCATCTGCTGTTTAAAAGATCTCACCCCCAGTTTTATCTGGCCTTGGCTGTCTTAGTAACCATAAAAAGTTAAGGTTTGAGACAGAGCATAATATTCATTATCTTGTCTTTTTTAATAGGAACAT